>JAQIWI010000106.1:0-70843 GCA_034698825.1 Deuterosminthurus bicinctus | reverse complement strand
ATTAAATAAATTCAAATAAAAATTAAATTAAATAAATTCAAATAAAAATTAAATTAAATAAATTCAAATAAAAATTACATTAAATAAATTCAAATAAAAATTAAATTAAATAAATTCAAATAAAAATTACATTAAATAAATTCAAATACAAATTAAATTAAATAAATTCCAATAAAAATTAAATTAAATAAATTCCAATAAAAATTAAATTAAATAAATTCAAATAAAAATTAAATAAAATAAATTCAAATAAACTCTAATAAAAACTATTCTTTCAACTGACATTCGTTTTCTAAATTTTCCAAAAAATAGGATTTCTGGTAGCCATTTCTATGACGTACAACCGCCCAAGACCTTCTGCCATGACCCCTACAAGCTCTGTCATGACCATAATGCATTGTTGAAATGATCCACCACCACCATTCTATGTGTCAACGCTATTTAATTCTCCTCAAAAATTTTTAAAACTGCAACGTGTGGAATTAAAGCACAAAAATAGAACAGTATTAGAATCATATCTTGTCATGTAAAACAAATTGCATTATTTACAACACTGACCAGAGTTCATCGGAAACTGAATAAATAACAGGGGGCTGACAGTGTTTCATAACATTTCTCTCTGTTTGCCAACAGGCCCACAGACAGAAACCAAAATCAAATTTCTCTCCTATACTGCTATGTGGTAATGAAAGGAAGGGGTGGTGTGCGAAGTTTCCGCTACATTTGAAATCAATCCCTTACTCACATTTCCTACACTCCTTGGGTGGGTTGAAGATGCCTTGGAGTATGATGGAAAGTCTAACTTGATTCTCTCTCCTTCTTTCTTCCAATAATATGAAATGGCTCGATATTGCTTTGAATGGAGTTCATGTTGGCATTGTGCATTGAATGTAAAAGTGTGCGGAATGAACGTAACTTGTTTGAGCCGTCGGTATATCTTTGACAAATGTATGTTTTCAAACACACACTGAACAACTCCACGCCATACCATAGTTTTTTCCGGTCAGCTCCCTCATCATACGAAGTACGCGAAAGAGATCCTGTTGTGTCAGTTTATGCCTTTTCGTCTTTGCTTATAAGCGGTTGATTTTTGTCTAGATAATGACCACAGTCTCGTCTCACATTCCAGTCCGGCTGCAGTAAGGAGAGACAGAGAAAGCATTCGTAGGGAAATAAGTCTTTGTCTAATGAGTCGCTTTAGTTCCACCAGCTACATCACAGACTAAAGCTGACTATCAAAGCATCATACACCACACAACATTCAGAGACTTCTGAGCCACATACAAATACAAAATGTCTATAATAGGCGAGTCCTCTTCTTCCTTTCCAGACTCTTTTCATGGATCATTAGATGGAATCAGTAAGACTGTATAGGCCAGAATGACCGCCTAAAAGATCACATTCCTTTGTAAACAACCACTCCCATACGACAGTGACAATCAACTGTGATTCGATCAGGGAGCATCCGAGCAGAACGTTGTTAGATGTTTATAAGATAAGTAAGAAAATCTAGTATTTACGCACGCTCTCTCCCAAAATTGATGGAGCAACAAGAGAAACATGTGGATCTTCCAGTGATCCAAGTCCTATTGACCCACATGAGGGACTAGATCTCCGAAATTATTCTCCACTCTAAAATGAGAATTATTAGGAAAACCACAAACAAACACTCTTGATCCTGGCTCAAGATGAAGAAAGATATACTAAAAATAAGGATTTAACCGAGTTTTTTACGCTCCATGCAACGCTCAGCTGTAGAGGGCATACGAGAGCGTAAATAAAAAGAGAAAAGGATGCCACAGGGAAGAGTAAAAGTCAGAGGAATGATGCGAGTGAGTTTCCAAATGTGACGCAGGGAGCAATAAAAAATATACGCGACTAACAAGGAGAAGGAACCTTCTAATGTTGCACAACTCAATGGGATTGATCACTGCTGGAATTTAACGGAAGCCAGGCCACCCTGTAATAGTTTGACAGTGTTCCTGTTCAGTCAGGCCTGCACATTTCTCGCCAACACTTAATGGGAACAGATGAGACATTAAATTAGCTGGGCCCACTCAATGGATGATGACACCAAACATTCTGTAGGATGGAGAAAAGTTTACGCGTCTATCATCGCAGGAGACTTGTTGTTCTTTACCATCTGCCCCAAGGAATTTAAATGGAAAGTAGGCGAGTAGTTGGAAACTCAAGCTGGTGATTTTTCGGGGAATTTCCCAACATTTTTTCATTCTGCTCATCACTGTCCAATGAAATGTCGTGTAAATTTCATAACAACCGTGCGATCTTTCATTTATTTTAGTAAACAATAATGTGGAACAATCTAGTCTAATAATTGGTTTCGGTTTGGAGGCTGCCTCCTATTCCTATTCCATACCATACGACCTATTTCTCAAAGATTACTATAATCTAATTGAGTGGCAGAATGATTTGTGAGCTGAATATTTGTACTACTATATCCCTTGCACTGTCAAGATGAAGGATGAAAAATAAACGCTGGGGTCCATGTATCCACATAGGCACATTATGCATAAGCAGGTATATATATTTTTTTTTTAAGAACAACATCAACATCCTTGATTTCAGCGTTGACAAATGATCAGCTGAAATACTCTCTTTCTCCCTGCCATTCTCACAGGGATTAATCCTCCTCCACAAGCTTACCAAGTGCGGTTACTTCGCACATGAAAAGTTCTCACTGTAAAGCAATTCTTCATCTTCATGCTCTCACAAATGCACACCTTTTACATAAGCCCCGTCCTCTAGAAAGGCATTCAGAGCTATCTATAGCTGTCGTAGTAGTAGTGTCCTGGGAATTCATCTTTTATACTAAAATCTCTGGGGAAAAACTATGAGAATCTTTTGCATGAAAGTAATGGGACTGTCACATTTAGCAACTATTAGACCCAATCAATAGGGAATTCTGAACAGAAGACCCGATGGAAAAAGTAACTTACGGATACTATATAGTTGAACCCTCTGTAAAGATTCTGCTTGAAGCAAACTTGTGTGGACCACTAAAACAATGTGGAACATCTCAGTAAGCACCTCTCGTATCAAGCTTAATCTCACGTGCAAATCACCGTCATTTGGCAATAGTTCTCACTTGTACGAGCAAATACTCATGCAACTTTGCCGGAATAAGCCTAAAATTCCGTGCACCAACGTTGGAGCAAAGCACCCGCTTCCTCTTAAACAACTACCTGTAGAGGCCAAGAGCACTTAATATGATGAAAACCCAGTTGCTACGGTGATTTACACAAAAACAAATCGTGATCTAATATTTGTCCGTCACATTATACGTTGAGGTCTGGTGGTGACAGCGTTTTGAAATGAGACAGGTCCCGGGTGTTTACATGATGAAATCCAACTGTCAACTGAGCGTAGACGGGGCAACTGGCTCAGGACACTGAAACTGCGGGATCAAAGCGGTTGTGCAAGAGCATAGAATCTTGTGTAGAAGCTCATACTCTTCACAGCATCCTCTCCTCCTGTTCTTCCGGTCCTATACCCTGCTCTTTTAGTCTACCTCTCGCGCAGCATCTCTATATTTTGCTATTCTGTACCATTCATTCTCTAGAGTGCCCTCTGCAACACCTTGAAGTATTAAGCGGCATAGAATAACTCCCACACATTGGGATCTTCTGCAGGAATGAATTCAATTGACATAGGCCTTTACTATAAAGAAAGTTTTTAATTGGCAATTACTTGCAGGACATACTCTTTTTTCACTTAAAATGACATGTTTTTCTTGCTTCCTAAAAACGATTGTGGCTTAAATAAATAAAACCCCCATATGATCCACGAGCCGCACACTAATAAATCTAAAGCGCAGCTTATTTCCCAATGTCCTTCCAAGTACAACGTTGAGACGAAATTTAAATCAAAATAACAATAATTGCATGTACTTGTACACCACAAACGACATGAGGTACATTAAGAAGCATTAGCATCAGTTTGGACTTAGAAATAGTGACGATACTGCGAATATGAGAAAAACGAATCCTCCAATGATGGTTACTGAAAGTAAATTTGAGAGTCAAGTTAGTCAAACAATCATCTTTACAAAGAGACTAATGCCCCCATAATCATTTACCTGTTTTCACTGAAATTTTCTGTGCGATCATGCGGCCTCCAACCACGGCCAGACCAGTACATAAGGAATGTCCCAGTACACCTCCGACGCACACTCCACCAACATCCTTAAAAAAATGAATTCATTAAGTATTTCACTAAGAATGTTGCTAAGGACCGTAGCTACCAATGACTTATCTTCGTCCTTCACAGCTTTTCTACTTGACGCACTAACAAGAGCAGGGAAAATTTGACTCATATTGAAAATTTGACTGCGAAATATGCAGAAAGCCTTTACCTCTGTTGCAGCCAGGACGACGGTGGCCAACTGCGAACGATCACCCCATTCTGCCAGGAACGTCATCGTCAAGGCCTGAAGGAAAATGCGGGAGAAGCATGAGAAAAGTATTCTCCTGGCTGCTGATGGCAACTTTGAAGACGCTGGAGCCGGACTCACAGGCTGAGCTTCCAACTGTTCAAACAAATAGTCATGAGGTCAGCATACTCAAAAATGCACAGCTTAGCGTTAACATACAAATTGCCATATAAGTTATTTTCTACCCCTTACATCCTCATCTCTCCTCCTTAGACTAGCTTGCACTTCTTCAAACTCTTCTGTGCCCTCATCTGGTGACATTTTAAAGCCATCGTAGAGCATTTTAAACCCAAATAAGGCGAGTAATGCAGTAGAGATGTAGTAGGTATATATCCTAGGGATGATTGTAGTGGCGAAGCCAAACAATGCTGTGATAACACAAATAAATACATTTTACTGATTAGATTTAGATTTGCTGACCAATGCGGATGGCTTCTGGAACCACATATTCAATAATAGTTCCGCTCTTCTTCTCTTCCCCATTCATGCCGAATGAATACATACAAGAGTGACGCAAATTCAAGGTCATTACCGGATAAAATCGTCATAAATGCTAGGGCCGCCATGGCCCCACTGAAGACGGTGAGTCTGGGATGTCTCATTGCCATGATAGCAGCAATAAAGAAAGTCTTATCACCAAGCTCCGACACTATTATCATGGACAGAGAGGACACAAATGCGTGTACGAATCCTAAATTCCCTGCTGGACCCATTGTTGTACCTATTGTGGGCCCCTGTGCCGGGGCTACTGCGACTTCCTGCATTTTTGTACAACTCTTCTTTATCACAAGTCTCTCAGTGATTCTAAAGCCTCAATTATTTAATTTTTTTTTATTACAAGTATAATAATACCTAGCTATATAAATTTCCAGCTTCCTGAGCTGTCTTCCCTGCGCCACAGAATCACAACACGACAAACTGCCCGTGTGTCCGTACTACACGACGGCAGGAAAGCGACTCATCTGATCTATTCAAATTCTCCGCCTGGCCACGCATTGAGTCTCTGTTGACACAAGTCAGTCAGTTTTATCTGGTTCCCCCGCCCGCACTCTACTCAATGCTTCTACCGGGCTGGGCTTTTTAAAACCTTTTCCTCTCGTCCACGTTACAGCCCACAGATGACTCCACGACTGCCTGAAGAAAAACTCGTACCAAAGACAGAATGAATCTTATAATTCTTAATGGATCTCATCTCATCATCAGCTTCCCTTGCGCCTGGTTGAATGTACCTGCAGTTTCATTCTCAGAATTTCTCTCAAGTTTTATGCCTCCATGTTGTCGGGCCTTTTTTTTAGTAGACGACTCTCCCTTGTGGGGTCAATCGGTTGATACCCGGTTTTTGAGCGAGTACAGATGCCAGGTGGAGCAATTGAAGCCTTGGTTTCCAGGGAACATTCCTGTAATAATGACATAAAGGGGAAACTTGATTTGTTCACAAAGGCATAAACCCTTAGGCGAACGAGGTGGTTCTTGCTGAGAATGAGCAATAAAGAGGAGTGGAGTCCACCTAAACTTGGACATACACTCTGTATACTTGTTGCGAGGTGGAGAGAAGGAATAATATCGCGAAAAGAAGCAGCAGCAGCAGCAGCATCTTCAGCTCACAAAGGGGATGATGAGAGGGTTGTTGTGAGAAAAAGTGGGTCACAGTCTTACTAATCTGTAAGCTCAGGTAGAGCATTATCAGAAGCAAAACAAGCATCCGAGGTGGAACGTCGCTTTCTAGTCCTCATCAACGCTTCTTGATGAAAACAAACAACTTTTAAATATCGCACAGAGCTTTGGATCTATCCGAAAAATCAAGTGATTTTGTGCCTGAGACTCTCAACCAGTGGGTTTACTTGGGCAAAGGATTCTGAAACAAGTTTTTTATTGGACCGGGCATCAACTCCTACAGGTGGTTGGACTAATATTCTTGAGTACACCCGGGAATTTCCATTGAGGACAACATGTTGGCATCGGTCCACCAATTGAGTATGACGGAAAACCTCTCTAAGGTTAAGGTTAGTAAACTTGTCTTCCCATATATTCAATTCTTCAACCCATAGTCTTTGCTTGTGTTCCACATATACACACAGACATGTTGGGGGAATCTGCCCGCTTTTTATTGTTACGACCGTGATGACACGCAAAATATAAACTTTAAGGTCAGACAATATACCGTCGACGGACGATGTTTTGACTGTCAGGGTCGTACAGTATCAAGGACAAATGCCTTTCTCATGTGTCTTTGATGATGCTGTGGGAAGTTTGATATTGGAGGACTTGAACTCGAATGATCATGTGTAATTCAAACTGTCTTACGATATTATGGACATTCTGTTATTTAGGATAAAAACGGGCAAGGTGAGATTAAATTTGTTGACGACCCAGGAGAAATACTTTGCAAGGCTAGATAAGTCTCCACCTTTCTTGAGTAATAGCAGGGCATGGGTGTATAGAAAGAGGCATACATACACAGGTTAATCCTGAGATTTGCGATAATTACACAAACGTTTTCCCAGTCAAACCAAAGCGACGTTTGTATAGACGATGGATAAGGGATAAGATTTTTTGGCCACTTACGATTAGCACAGGCTGTCAAACTGGTTAGGTGAGGTTGGAAAGTTAAAGCAAACAACCGAGTTTGTAGGGCAAGTCATGCCTGCGGGGGAATAAGCGATGAGCTTTCTGCTCAGTCAGTCCGTCCTCTCTCGTACTCCATATGTGCTCCTCTCTCTATGTTACCACCAGCATAAAAACTGTGTAAAATAAATCCTCCATCATGTGAGGCCTGTAGCAGCACACCCACAACATACACATTCCATAGTTAACCCTCCCTTGCATTTCTGGTCCATCTTTCTACCAACTCCACCTCGAACAACTCTTCTTCACCTTTTGCAAAGAAGAAACATGATGATGATGTATATATTTTTGCTCAAATACTAATCACATCATCGTTTCTTGAAAGAAATAAGTTTGTGAAACATGTAATCATTTAACGGCTTTATCTTGAGAGTGCAGAGAGACCAACAGGTCAAAAAGGATAACGTGAAGCATGTCATGTCGGATCTGAGAGGCTCCAACTTGATGCCTCCACAGTTGGTCAAAGTTGGATCGAATTGTCGAGATGAATGCATCATAATATGCTGACAGCAATACCTCTGTTATCTCCCACTTTGACAATGAAGAGAAAAGGAAGAGAGTTGAAAAAAGTCGACGGTTTTAAGTATACGAAAGGGCTGTAGGGATTGTTCGTCAATTTGAAAGTTACGCTGTGACATTCTCTGTCGCTGAGTAATCCTCAAGACGCTTTCTCCTCGTTTCATTAACCTCATAAGATGCCGAACAATGGCTTCCTACGGACAGGGCTGATTCAACCTATTCTTTTCTTCGAAAGAATTAAAACACTCCTCCATCAATACTGCCACCCTTGTTCGAGAAGATTATAAAGATGGACTATAGCGAGTGAGAAACTTTACCGATTCACCCTGTCACGCTGACCAACGGATTGAGTAGTAAAAAAAATTATACCCGTCTGTACTAGTCTCTGTGGTGCATTCCAATCATGACGATACTACTACCTGTAAACCGTCTCATGTTCCACTTTCGCCACACTCCATTCCGCTCGAGTTGACTTTAGGCATTAAAAAGATGTTCACCACTCCTCTGCCTATACAAAACTCTCCATATAGGACGACGACGATGTAAATCAGCCATTTTAAACCTGTGTTTGGCTTATCACTCTCATGAACAAGTTTACGGGAAATGCCATCGGGCTCCAAAACAAAGAGTGAACCTACTTATGATGAATGTTCACACTGACTTGTGAGCCTGGACAAGTCCGAGGTTTTCTGTGTAAAAAACTGAAAAGATTCATACTATCTTGCTGAGCAAGCCTTAAGGTTAATTTCAATCGAATGACCTGGAAGATGTAAGAAAGTTTCTTTCAATGTAACAAAGCGGCTCACTCTCTCATCTCTCATTGCCTCTGAAGCTTCTAATCGGTCGGACTTTGCCCAACTGACCACTGTTGCTGATCATGTTCACTTGACTGTACTGCAACAGAGTTCATGGACTCGACTGTTTAATCAAGTGAATAGCAGCAGTTAAAATGATGAGATTTGAAGCCATAATCTTTTTGCTTGGCTCAGCTTGGAATATTGTGTGTGTTGATGTGTGTGTAAGCGCGTGTTAATATAATCTCAGTCAGTCAGGCTAACCTGTGCCATGATACACGGTCAAACGAGCTTATGTGATGGCCCCATTCCAGTGTTCAACTGCGGCAAAATAAAACCATCAACGTCATCATCATCATCAATATCAGCGTGATATGAGGACGAAAAAAATCTCGTTTCATAGCAGCTTGAATTTATGTGTATGAAAAAACCTAATTGAAAGACACACAAGACGTGAAATAATAGGCAAGCTGGTCCAAGTTATGTGGCAGACGTGTATGCATTATCTGCACAAGTATACAGACGCACACATACATACTTGTCCACCTGAGTTTCAAATGAGCCATATTCAGTTGCATGGTAATTCTTCGATGACGACTTACAACAACATCAAGTAGATACGTATATATGCACAGTCTTCATGCAAACCAAGTATCAAGTAAATCTTGCAGACTTACCCACCCAACCCTCTTTTTCTTCTTCATTGTTGTTAAGCTTCTTTCACGGTAACCTTGAGAAATTTCGCTTGGTCGGCGTCGCACTGACTCAACATAATAACGTGAGTGAGTACGTGTATTTTTCAAAGCTGGCCTTTAAGTTTGAGCCACACTGGTGAAAAAAGGCACACACACACACCTATCTCACTTTACATACATTCTGTAGAATAATTGTAACTGGTCGTGCGACTTGAAGCTTCGAATTATATGCATAGTTCTCTCGCATCTGGTAATCCTTAAAGATACTAGGACCATTTGAAGCTTGAGTGCTCGGCAGATTCGTGACCAATAATTGTTTTTTTTCTTCATCGTCTTCAGCCCAGGACAAGGCGTATAATGCGTCGACTATAAGTGTGCACTTGAACAATGTAAAGTCAGACATTAAATAACAATATTTTTTAATGTCCACACATGCAGACACACAAACATTCACATCAGATTATCTTTGAAATGTGCTGGAAAGTGATCGTTTGAGAGAGTTAAAATCCAAGTATAAAAATTGATTATAATGGAGAGGAACAAAGGAACTGGACCATAATTTGTTTCTCCAGTACCCAATGGAGTCATTATAAGCTCATTTGATTGGCAAATGATTGCAATGATTAAGAGTGAATGAAGAATGTGGAAATCATCTGTGTACGAAAGAAATTCTCGTGATTGCAAGAGTCCTTATTACTGACGCATACAGTTTAATGAGCAATTCCTCTATATCCTTCATGATTGTAATTGTAATATGACAGGCTATATGCCGATCTACTTTGCAGTCTGAGTAACGTGTGAGATCAATCAGCTTGCTTTCTGTCGGCCTATTAATAACACATCATTATATCCCATCACTAAGGCTCCTCTAAATTAATCAAACGACGCACCTAAGAACAATCTGAATGGTCCGCAGAAAATATAGATCCATGGCCATTGCCACTGTTTTTGTAGTGACTGTGATTTTATTTTTGGCCTCAGTCAAGGTGGTTGATGGCAGGAGCTGCGGAAGAAGAAGACGAAGAGGAAGCGAAAGTGTTTGCCACGAGCAAATGCGAATAGGGCGAATAGATAGGGTGGTTAAGAGGGCGTATGCATTTAAAAGTGTGTGAAGCCGTAGGAAAAGCTATTCTTGGACCATAACATATCTCGAGGCTGCACACAACATTGAGACACGCTCTCACTTGCATGTAAGCCTTACCATGTATTTAGATAAACATATGCTGAACAGAGTTAAATGCCAACTTCATAGTTGAAGACACACATAGACACACCTCTACATGCGTTACCTCTACATGGGTTACATATCCAACGCAGTTGTCACGCATCGCTTGATTTTCTTGGAAGTGGACGGGAAAGTACGGAGAACTTTTGGAAAGAATTTCAGTTTCGCTTCCCATGCCAACATTTTATAAATGGAGATGACATATAGTATCTCCTGTTTTCCAGTAGCCCTCAACTGTACTGTAAACAATGTCTTTACTCACTTATGGCATGTGTTTCTACAAGCCATAAATTATTTATATCGTCACACCAGCAACCTGAACATAATCCGACTGCAGTTTAAATATCATTATTATGATTAACCACTTTATTCACCTGAGTTTTTTTGTTTGCTCTAAAGGCACGTTTAATATTTATGGGATGTTTCCCAGTGTTTAAATAAGGTGTTCCATTGTAAAATAAAGCGTTAGCTGAAGTTCACTTGGTTAGACAGACATGTCACATGTAATGTGCCAAAATCCTACCACAAGGCTGCTCACGTTTGGGACGATTGTTCTACGATTTTTTTTCAAAAATAAATTAACATTCGAGCTTGCATTTCGTGCACAAAATTCTTTTAATTTAGTTTAATAATCGCTCAAACAAATTATGGCCTAAGTATTCTTCTACAAGACATCAATATACGTTAGAAACAATGGATATTCACATGCCATATATTAACTTTTCAACAAGACCATAATGTTTGAAGTTGTTCACGTGCAGTCCGTGGATCGGTAACAACCTGTTGAAAATTTAACGCACGTGTGTTCGTTCACACTTGATTCTATATGAGCATGGCATGGAAGCGGAAGGATTTCTCCTTCAACCTCTCTTGTCTTCCACTCAGTACTTACAAGCATGGGGAATTTCATCGCATAGGAAATTTCAATGACGTCATCAAAGCCTTCCCAGAAAAAGAGAAAGGGCTACTACTTCTTGCTTCAACTAATGAATGAAATAGCTTCGTGTATGCAACGCACAGAAAAATAATTGTTAACAGTCATGGTGTTAAGAAGAGAAAAACTGAGAGAGGGGCAAGGGAGGAAAGATTGAGGCTACTGTGCTTTCTGACATAATCATCACGTTCATGGGAATTTTGCTCTTGCAGCAATGTAAAAAGATAGTGAAACACAAGTCTTGTAGAATTCTATAAGCCTTGGTGAAACAGTCATCAGAATTCCCTCTTTGGTAGACTTGTCAGTCTTTGCAATGACATCCAAACAGGAGTCGAATTATTTTTTCACACTATGGAATCCATCAATGTTAATAATTTTTCTTGTTGCCATTACATCAGCGACAATTTTACGTACTGCAGCAATGAGATAGTTAAAATCAAGTATATTGTTGACAGTAAATCCGTATTTTCCATTTGTAATGACCAGATTAAAGTCTTGCAGTAAGCTAATGGCTAAATGTTTTGGCAATGTCCACCCATGACGTTTACATATTATGATGCCGCATCATCATAATTAGTTCACAACAGTTGTGAGCTCGAGGTTTATGAAGTACGACGAAAAATTGTAGCAGTTGAGCACAAGTTTTGAAGTATTTAGCCTAATCTAGCATATCAGGTAATCAGAGTGAAGGCAGTTAATTAAAGAGAATGTGCACTTTTCTACCAACTATCATGCCATCTCATACACACGGTCTACTGCTGTGATGATAGCAAGCAATACTCGATCACACAGACAAAACCATTGTTGTTTGATGGCTTTAACATGAGATAACCTCTTTGGATCTTTGCGAATTTTGTGTGTGAGATGAGGAGAGTGGGTGAGCGACAGAAGGAGGTATAGGAGCATTCCTTTTCCTCTTGTGAATTATACTGAACATATTGGCGTAATTTATTGCCATCACCAGTTAGACGCATATATATATTTGATTGTTCAGCTGGCTCCAGGTCAGACTAACAAGAGCTGCGAGGAGGATTTACACATTGTGTGTTATCCAGCTGATTTTGCTCACATTGATTAGGCCCCACATTGATATACAGCCTCTTCGCACGCAAGTTGAAAGTGTGTATTTATAATCTGTTACGAGAGTTAGGGGGAGGCTTACCTTTCGTTGGCCAAGTCGGAGTGGCTGTAGTGAGAGACAGATGATAAAATAACTCTGCACAGGGATTCGACTTACTCGTCTTTTGCGAGCTCTTTGGTGAACACAGCCGTCGGGCGCACTCTGTCGCATTCGCAGTTCTTCATTCAACGTTTGTTCAAAGTGCTACAATAGTGTGTGCGTATTCTATAATAGTGTGTGCGCATATATGTGAAAATACTTTTTATTAAAAAAGAAACCACAACTGAAGTTTCAATTATTAGACAATACAATATAAAATGGTTCACTACTGTTTTCAGATGGAAGAGCAAACAGTACCATCAGCTGGTTTCAGCCCTCAACCTGACCCCTACGACTCGGGTTACATGACAAAATACGCAGGTCAGGGTTATGGACAAGTGACCGTGGAGGACCCTGTTACCTACAGCAACCTTGCTGAGACTTTTGACCTGTCTCTGCTGGGTGACAACTTCGACGATCATGACATGGCCACGGTTCCATCTCCGTCCTCATGGCCTGCAGCTGCAAACTATGAGCCCACATCTTGGCAGCAAATGTCGCTTTATGCCGCAAGTCCATCCGGAGACCAGCGTGCCTTCTCCCCTGATTGCAAGCCAGCTCTATCTCCGGTTCATCCGTTTCCAAATGACACCTACACTGCTGCAACAGGTACCCTTTGTCCTACAACTCCGGTCATGATCAAGACGGAGCCAGTGGGGGAGTGTGAGAAGAATCTTCTGCTTCGGCAATGCTTGGAAGACACTTCGTTCCAGCGAAAGTGTAATTTCAAGCCAATGGATCTGCCGTCATCTACCCTGCTGGGGGAAGCTGATGCAGTCACATCGCGGGTGAGTCTCTACCATAGTACAACCCCTTGATCCTATTCTATATACGCCATCATGTACACAAACCTTACTATCTGATGGGAGGAACAAAAGTCCCTCATTCATCCGCCATTATGCATACTTATATGCATATGTATTAGTGGCTACATCCTTTTGTTCTCCTAAAACCACAGTGGAGTTAGTTTTTACGTAGACGAAACCATGATTACATCTGAACACACATAACGTAACGGCATTCAAGTTTAAATACACAATAAAAGAAACTTCACGTCAGGTTCCACCTTTTGTAAATGTAATCCAATTCTTCTACACAGTCAACTCTCTCACTCGCATTTTGTTATCAGTTCCAAAAATCGCATCCAGTCTTTTAGTCTAGTCATCATTTTTATCAGCTCGGGAAGAACAACGCCCGGGTCATTTATCCTCCACTTCTCTCTCTCTCTCTCTCGCATGGCTGAGCAAGCGACCCTGGGAGATAATTATTAGTTTAGATAATACTTTCTCACATCAACTGTGTCTAAGTTGAATGGCGATCTCCTACGTGTGTGTTATACGTTTATTAGTGATAATTACCCCTGTTTTAATGGTATGAACCTTTATCTGTTTCTGTCTTCCAAATCTTCATCAATTTCCGAAAGAAGGCACTTGCCTAATCGTCTTATTAAGACCAGAATCTTAGACTTTCAAGAGTATTAGAAGGATGTGAAACAAATCAGGATAGTTATGAAACCAAGGGATACATCTCGTTATCGTTATCCAAGAGACCATGAAATAGGGACTGAAATGGCTCCCAAAAACATCACATAGAAAAAATATACATGTGGACCAACTTCTTCGTTATTTCACCAGCAAAGCTACACATATACACAGACACACGAGTCTCTCAATCTGTGCCAACTGAGTAGGCGGGAGTCTGGCCAAAGCTTGTTCCATGAAATCAAACTGCGTTGCCATTAAAGCCTTGCCAACCGGGCTGTTTTCCCTCCTTGGAAGTCTCATTCATTTTCTTTCTTTCCTCCTCCTGTCTTTTGCGTCTCACTCATGTCGTCAGCGATAGCTGTACGCGTTACCTCTCTTGTTTTTGTTGTTGACACAATTTTACTACTACGGATACCCGCGCACTTGATACCATCATCCGGAAAGTTGTACACAAGTTTAAAATTAAACAATGACACAGGGATTTTATGAATGAAACTGCTCGACGCCATTACCATCATGTGTGTTGTTGTCATCGTCCTATTCGGCACAAATAGTGCATGGGCTAAATTTAAACTATATTTTTCTGAATCATTTTTATCAACAGGAAATTGGTCCCAGTGGCTCTGAGAGTACCAACAGCGGGGGCTTTGATCAGATTGAGCCCATGTTCAGCATGGCGTTCGCTCAGATTCGATGCGACATCCAAAATGCATGTGCTTCACTGGGAATCTCACCTGGTAAGTCAATCTAAATTTCTTCAGAACGTTTTTTAGTTTGGGAAGGGTAAGGCACGAAATGGGACAAAAACAAGTTGTCTAGCCCATTAGCAAAGGCACTGCGAAGACAATCAGAAAAAGGCTAGTGTACGCCGAAGTATTGATAAAAATTAGCTGAAGCCTATAGTGAGAGGAGTCTTGAAGGCGATGGTAGGGCCGAGGTGTGAGGTAGAATTACGCGATGGTGAAAACTATGGCTCCAGCTAAGTGTGTGTGTGTATGTGTGTGTGTGTGTGTATCTATGTCTAAAGTTTTTCGCGCTGTGTGTGAGGTTAAAGATACAAATGAAGTCAGATTCTTATCTCTATGTCGACCTTGAGTTAATAGGCGTGGTTCCAATTATATGAAAAACTCCTTTTTTTTCTCCATTTCGTGAAGAAAAAGTTCAAAGCCAAGGGCGAAATGGTTAAGACATGCTTCACGCGAAACGAATTTGCAGGGAAAACCTCCCTTTACAGCATCAAATCCATTTTTAAAAAACCAACAACCAAAATGTTCATCATGAGGAGGGAGAGGTGAGATGTTTCTCAAGAGGAGAAGAAGGCTGTCCAATTATTTACCTTTCGGAGACAGGCTGCTATCTGAAAATCGCATGCAAGGGCGGATTGGAATGACATAGACACACAGTACTTGCAAGCTAGTATAGGTGTGTATGAGTTCAACACTGTTTGTCCCTGGATAGTAATTTCTCCAGGTAAATTATCATCATTGTAGTACGAAGAGTTTTTTTCAAAGCTGCGAGGGCTCTCTATTTATAAGGCTAACTTCACCCATTTAAACATTGGCACATGATGCCGTCACTATTGGTATTGGCATGCTGAGCATGAGCGTCATAGTGTAGATAACACTGTGTATTCGCCAGCCTCCCCTGCTGCTTCTAATCATCGATGGACTTCAAAGAATGCACTGATTCATAAATGCCCTGCAAACATAACTATGAACACCTATTGAGATCCTATAGATTACCAATAATAAATAAAATTCTCCCTTTGCGTCAAACTAGCCAACCTACTCCCCTTGTCACAATAAATAATGATTGTCGGTGATTAGTCCGCAACTTTTTGTCCTCATACGTGAATAAATTGTACATCAGAGCTGAAACGATGTATAGTATTGTTTTTACATGATAAGTATCATCGATATGTCTGCTAAGTACGACCAAGGGTAAATAGTTTAGTGAAGGTCTAGGTATTTTCGTGCAAAGAAAAAAAATAATGCTGACATATGAATTATCTGCTTGCAGAACCCCTTCAGTGGTCAGGACCAGATGTCCGGTCATGGTTGACCCACACGCTTTCATCATTACCGGGATCGATGATGGGCGAAGCTGCAAGCAGTGGGAACAACATGACTTTGGCCCTCCAACAGTTCTGGAACTTGGACGGACGTTCCTTGTGTCTCCTCACGGAGGAAGAGTTCCGTCTGAGGGATCCTATCAATGGTAGCCAGATCTTCAACCATTTGGAACTATGGAAGGCCCTTCAAAACAAGAGTTGTTCCACTCATCTTCCTGATGTAAAGACGGAAGTGAGCTTTCCAGGACCAAGCTTTGATTTTGAGCAACTCTTGCTGTCCCCCGATGTGTCTCAGGCATCTTCATCTGCTGCCGTGTCAAATATCGGGGACATCATGTGTACACCATCGACAGTACCAGAGCCATTCACGGCAAGCCAAGCGGCTCCATCTCCATCCCTTGAAGCTGCTACGTCTCCAGCTTCTTCATCGTCATTCCCGTCACCTGTTGCTCCGGAGAGCATGAATACAGATGGTAAGTTTCTTGTTTTTTATATCGCTGACTATTGTCCATCGTGTGTGCTTTGTCGTCACAAATGGAACGGTCCAACCGGAACTGCATACTTTTGGATCCAGCACTCTAAAATAAGCTTTCATATGCTCGTTTCATGTCATACGGATAAGTTTGGCTGTTTTTTTCCTGGAGCACGTAGGGGCTAGTCATGACGTGCATGAGACTATTTACAAGTACGGTTGTTAAGTTAACATGCTAATCATCATATGTAAATCTGTCTGTCCATAACTTATAGGCCTCGATATGGAGAATCAGTCTAATGATTTAAGCGTAATGGGGCAAAGTGTTGCCTTGATGAGGAGTTTAAATCAATATCGGATTTTTTTCGTCTTCCCTAAATCTCACACTGACTCTGGCGTGGTCGATTTGCAAGCAATAATCACCTGGACTAAGACGTGAGAATTAGCTTGTAGTAATTGCCTTGTGGACTGATTCTGCTTTCGATCTCACACACCCTTTACTCGTTTTCCAATGATTTTGAATTTTCAAAACCCTGACATTGGACGCGGAGGATGGAAATACTAATTGAGCGAGTTCAATTCCTAACGCTGTCACCTGTAAATGGAAACTTTAGCTAGCAAATTGTCATTATAATAGAGGTGCATGTTGAAGCCTTTAATGTACAAGAATAATGATACTGCATAATTTATGCAAATACGATCCTCTCCAACAGAGAGAGAGAGAGAGGGGAAGATGCTTGGAAGAAGTTAATTTTTTTCACCATCCTGGGCCCGCCATGGGCCGAGTGGTGGTATGTGAGCACACAATAAAATAATAAATATGTGGACATGCATTATGATCATGTTAGGAGTATTTGCTACGTTGTTGTTCCTGCATTAATTATTATAACAGTTTTGTAACAACCTTATGTATGTCTTTCCGTGTACATTTTGTGTAATCAGCATGATAACAGGGAAACCAAAGGGTAGGGCTCACTATTTCTTCACAAATCTCCCCATAGTCTCTGTCTAGATCCTGAAAGTCCAAAAACTCGTTTCTAAGGCTTGACTTTGTTTTACTATCTATTCCGTGATTGTGCAGGGAAATGACATTCATATGCATTTTTTAATTTGTTTCATGAGAGAACCATTTGCAAGAAGTTTAATGCACCACCTGAAGTTAAAGTTATCATTCAAGTCAGAGCAGCTTGCCCTTACAGAAGAGCAAAAAGTAAGATGAATTAAGCAGTATTTGTGGAGTTTGAAGGCTCGTTATATAACCTTTGCTGTTAGCCTGTTGTATCGTCAGGCTAGTGTTAAAGAGCCGTTCAAATAATTTGGACTCATTGGCTTATTGTGATATCTCTATTATGAGAATCCGGAACTATGAGTAAGGGCTGCTCAACACCTGTTTGTGTAGGAAGTGAAAAGAATGCAGTGACATTGATTGGCAGTAATAGATGAATACAATGAAGGAGTATAGTTATTAGTTCTTTGGTTTTTTATTGCTGTGAGACAACAAAATAATTACGGCATGATGGAAGGTGCCAGGTTTGTCTTCTGCATGGTGCCAGTGGTTAGGATTGGGTCCATGGAAAGGATTATGGCTGGAACTAGTTGCAGGGCAACGCAATAGACTTTGTCTCTAATCGCAGCTCATGAGCTTGCCGACCGTATTCTCATAGCATGTTCAATCAAAGGAATTCCACGACTTTTCTTGGAATAGAGCAGCTTGATGGTGTAGCCATCGTAACGATACATTACATTGGCAATTGTTCAGTGGTGCATACACCAACCATGCGAGCAGCTGTGCATTTTTTTTCTCGGCGAAACTATATTTTAACTCCTACCCTGAGGCAGTGGGAATCCCGAGAGTGAGTTTTGTGGTAAGGAGATAGAGCGAGATAAGTGATCTTTCTTAGGTACCAACAACCATCACTGCTATACTTGGGCTTTTTTAGCTTAGCACGGTCGAGATGCGTGCAAGCAAGTCAACAAGCTTGGGCTGCAAGAGACAAATCTAGTATCTCGTAGCACAAATGGTTCCCTGCTGGGAAGCATTCTTGGCAAATGAGCTATAAAAACATGGAAAAATAGTATGTAAATCCTTGGAGGTGGAAAAGACGAGAGTTGAGCTTACAGTGTTTGTGTGCGGCTCTTTATGGAATGCATTAATCCAGACAGTCATTTGTGCCGTCAGCACATCATATAATTTCAATTTATGCAGGTAGACAAATTGGAATGACTCTGTCAATGAGACCTTAACTGCGGAGTGATTTAAACAAATGAATGCGCCGTTTGAGTGTCCTTGAAATCAACGATAGTAGGAAATAGGAGCTGCTGCTCAACCTACTCTCATTTTAATTGTTTTTTGACCCCTTCTGAAATGAAGCATGGATGAAGGATACCATCAATTTATATCATGTATCCTCTTTTTTCTTGCAGATGATGACGAAGAGGAGGAGGATGAAGACGAAAAGAAACCTGGAGGAAAGTCTAAAGGCTCCAGCGTGTCCAAGAGTGGGGCTCATATTCATCTGTGGCAATTTCTGAAGGAACTCCTTGCATCACCTCAACAGCATGGATCATGTATAAGATGGTTGGACCAGAGTCGTGGCGTTTTTAAGATCGAAGATAGTGTTCGAGTAGCTCGCCTCTGGGGTTTGAGGAAGAACCGACCCGCCATGAACTACGACAAGCTGTCCAGATCCATCCGGCAGTATTATCGCAAGGGGATCATGAAGAAGACAGAGAGGTCGCAGAGGCTGGTTTACCAGTTCTGCCATCCTTATGGTCTTTAAATATTCCTTTGGGATGAACCACAGATAAACAATGTTGCTAAATTTTTAGCGTTTCACATTCCGTTGCTGCAGTTTTATGCAGCAGTATACACCGGTCTTGTGCATGTGCACATATAGACTTTGTGTTTTATTGTATGTACCATCCTCATGTAAAGAGGATGTAAAAATCGCATGTATGTATTCGTATCTGTAACTGCAGGCTCGTATGTGTGGGCCTACTAGTTTTAATGTATTTCATGTTTTGTGAAGGCCCGAAGTGAAATGATTCCTTGAGTAAGGAAAGTATAGATTTCATCTGAGGGCTTGGACAG
Organism: Deuterosminthurus bicinctus; assembly: GCA_034698825.1. Classification (NCBI taxonomy): domain Eukaryota; kingdom Metazoa; phylum Arthropoda; class Collembola; order Symphypleona; family Bourletiellidae; genus Deuterosminthurus; species Deuterosminthurus bicinctus. The sequence goes on along the minus strand of JAQIWI010000106.1, from coordinate 51,264 downwards.
AACTCAATGTATGTCCGTTTTAGGACAGATCTTTCGAATTCTGGATTTGCAAGCATATTTTAATGACCAGGCGTAATGTTAAACGTCAAGGAGTTTTATATAAAGTAGAGAAGCGTGTACATGTGTTTCTTTATCCTATCTAATTTTATATTGCAACTCATAGCATCTCACTTAGCGAGTTTAATTAACGGGACGTAAAATGAAGGGATCAAGTAGCCACGTGTCGTGCATGTGAAATATTTTATGTAGATTAAGATTAATATTCGTACTTGTTCAACTTGTACAGTAACTGTAGGTGTCCAAATAAGAACTGCTTCATAGTTGTGTTTACTTGAAGGTAAAGTTACTGTTGGAACATATAGATTAGTGTGAACATTCGTAACAATTTTATCGTCACTCTTAGGGAACTACTTGTTCCCAACGCAGATGCTTTCCCGTGTGTATACACTTTCATGATGAAGTACAATAACAATAAAAGACCACAATCAACAACTTCAACTGGAGATTACTATGTCTATCTCAGTTATATAGAGATCATTGTCTGCAAATGATGGCTGGCATTCGTCAATTAGATCATGTCGCGAACTCTAAAAATGGGCGACGTCTCGACCAATAGGCTCTAAACATGTTATATACTTACAACATTTTTGCATTTATTTCCTTAGGAACATACAAATTGAAACCACGCACAGGAAAAAGCATCATGGAAACTTACGGGAAGACAACAAGAAACAGGAAATATCCCGTAGAGAAGTAATATTATCAGTGCTAAAGATTGCACACTCTATGAAAGTCATAAAATAACAAAATCATTTACCAACTGGAACAGTATTGGACATGAGCTGCAAACAAGTACATTAAAATGTGACGGATTTTCATCGGACGTAATTTTTGCGATTAAGTAGGCATGACTTGGTATTTTACATACTACTATAAAGCTTCCTCTCTGTAAACTGGTAGCATGACGCAGCGAAAGGCACATTCATTAACAACACATTCACAAATAACTATTATATATTTTTTAAGAGACGAGCCCTTACAATGCCAACTAAAACTTTGGGTTTAAAACTGTGAACATGTAGTTGGCAAACGTCCACTGGCATTTTCTTTTTTTGCGATGCGGAAAATAAAGATTTCTACTTTTACACGAGGTATAAACCATGATGTCAAAAACTTAAACTGATTTCTACTCTAGAAGTGGCAGACACACCAACAACATTATACAGCAGGAAGCATTTTGTTAAACTAGGTCTCATTTGATACCTTCCTAACCATCAAATTCGTCGAGAAGAATCTCATAAATTCCACTGGTGACTTTTGACAGCAAGTACACTACAAAAATACTGACTTCATCTATAGAATCTCATAAACATTGCAGTTTCTATATAATACAAAAGAATCAATTTCGTAGTATTGGCACTTCACAGGGAAAAACATATACCGGTAGCAAGAGAATGGTACTAGATATTGACAGGCAATTCAGAAAAACCACCTGTAAACTACACGACGTCTCGAATAAAGTAATCGACTATGTCCGAACAACGAAATTTGTCTAGTACGTAGACTTCTTCAGCTGCGAAGAACTGTAGATTCTTCTCGATACTCTAGATGCCTACCACGGTATCTCTTTAGTACCTTACGGCAATATATGTTACACTATTTGGCAGTGATGCGTAAGATTAAACATTCATGAGACTACACATCTGTGACGTCTGGATTGTTTATCTTGACGTACAAGCATGTCGAAAATATTATTCCGATTACTTGTAATATGCACAAGCCCAGACCCGCAATCGTGAGGTATCCAAGGTGATCTTTCACCGTGCGAGATAGTCTTTTGAGGCAGCCCTAGAAAATTTCCAAAAAACGGCATAAATTTCTTAGATCCACTGCCAGTTATTTACCTGGTTTCACTTACGCTGTGGTAAATGTTACTGGGGTGATCTCTGACTCCACAGCCGACACTTTCGGTTTTACAGCACGAATCAGGGACGGAATTCTCTCCTGCCATTCCTTGTTGCTTCCACGTGCTGAATTTCCAGTCCTCATATGACACGACACCACAGCAGAATTGCTGAAGAAAACACAAATTTAACAATGAAAGGAACATGACCCATCACTTGAAATCATGCAAAGATACTTATTTAAATAAAATAAGCCACTTACTTCCCGCTGCAGACTATCGATTGCCTCAGATTTAGCTTCGTCAAATCCATAGTTCTCATCAAATGTGGCATTTAAGTACGATTTCAGTTCTTGATAAGCTTGCTCCCGGTAAATGTAAGCAAGTATTCCAGCCATTGCTTCAAGCAAAAATACCAGCAGTAACATCAAGATGAACACAAGCAGGAAACACCGGTCGCTTTTCTTGATTCCACAACAACCTGTAAACATAAATAATCTAATTAGGAACAATAATTCCTGCCACACATACGTAGATTAACTCCAATTACCGATAACTGTTGCTATCAGAACTAACACACCAGCACCAACAAGTAGGTAGCTGGTCAGTGGGTAAGTTACACTCGACAGCAATGAAACGAAGCCATGTTCAGCAATAATGCTCCACACTCCGACTCCCAAGACTATCAGTCCGCCGCACTGAAAATTTCAAGAATTCTTACATTAAAATCGCAGACACGTAAAAGTTACAACACGAATTTTCACACACTGATCACAAGGATCGCTTCAACTCCCCGCATCATGGAACGCATTGTCTAATAATTGGTAACTCACCAGGAAAAACAAGTTGAAGACATACAAATAGTTCCGGAGCAGGCTTTTCGTACACCACCCTTCTTCCTTTTTCTGGTACTTCACAGTTTTAGCCATGTCGGCGGCAAATAAATATCAACCTATGGGAATAAAAAAAATCGTTACGTATGTCAACTGAAATACCTGAACTTCTAAAATTTCTTCACCGCAGTCTGCATCGTCAACAATCTCAACATCAAAGACCGCAATCCCAGTTGTTGAAACAGTAACATATTCAGAAAATCGTTTCGTATCAAAGTAACAAATCCCATCGAAATTGATTATTCGAAGACATACGCGACTCAAAACTACCTCTAAAGGCATTTTTACAGTTAACATTAACAACAAGGTGTGGAACAAACTCCAGACTCTCGACTTGGTATTTTCATGCTTTACAAACCTGTAGTGTCTACTTAAACTAACTCAATTTTAACTTTGTTGTCATCAAAAGTTTCCAAGGAGTTCCCAAAGTATCTGTTAAGGACTTTTTCAGTGTTTTCATCTGGCAGTACTTTCACACACCGACGACTATACTATTATAGACCAAATTCTAGCACAAACAAGAGGCGGAAGGCTGGACGGAAAGTAGGCTATAAAAGAGTTGCAAATGATAAATGAACCCTTCAAAATGACATATTACTACTACCTACAAGAGGATACCTGCAAGCTCCCAAAGAACTAACTGCTTCTAACAAATCAATGGTCAATGCCCCAAAAATTAAAGTCTCCCATCTATAAGACAAAACTCATCTTCGGAAGCATGACCCAAATGAATTCAGTTGCTAAGCACAACTGATCCGAAACGCAATCAATGGAATTTGTACAAGTCAATACTATTGGATTTGGTAGTATGTCCAGCTCAGGAATATACTTACGAAATGTCCTGTGATTTTTCGCGTCTTCGTCGCTACTAATTGGCTGTGACTCAGGTGTTGTTTGACTGAGACCCCGAATATATACGTACGCTTCAACACCTCAGGTCGACAACAGCACTGAATATTTACATGCAAAACACTATAAATGTTGTTTGTGTGGGAGTCAATGGCATATGAGTTCATCTATCAGATGAGATGAGATGAAGGGGGCGAAGAAGAGCGGCGGCTCTCTGGAGTCATCATGTGAGATGAGATTCGGAAAGCCTTGAAGAAAACGTCAAAAGAGAGAGCTGCTTGGCTGACTGTCGAACGACGCGTTCAATCTGCAGACAAAGTTTCTGTGGTCTTGGCGGCATTTCACTTCGTGCAGTCTCTAATACTATAGTGTCCAAAAATTCATCATGCTCAGTCAGTCTCTTACAATGTGACATTAATGCTCATTTCTCATCAAATACATCGTCATGACATGCATCACAGTCACACTCCGGACCAGCTGTACTTCCAACTACAAAACTAAACTTTGAAACAGTTGGGTGCAATTCCGAGCACGACCACATCTCAGGAGCAGACTGCAGAATAATTTCCGGGTGACTATTCAAATTATTGCAAATTGTTTTCAACATCAGACCGATTACACTGTTATAGCGGGGGTAATAAAATGCGGAAATACGATATGCCATCCTCTTGCATTTACTCGTACAAATGTGAATACATTTTGTATCTGATGAGGGTGTGCGGGCGGTTGGTTGAACATTCTTCCCGAATGTGCTTTGCATTAACGAAGAAGAAAATTTCTAAATCTCATGTAAGCGCCTCACTCTCTCGACTCATGACGGAGCTTGTTTTACGATCCATAAATTCTTGATGCTTATTATTAAGTTGTAATTCAGAACTATATGGTGGCTTGGAGTTTAAATTGCGGCACGTGAAGCAGCGGCTAGACTGAAAGCTGAGACGACGACGGCGACATTTCCATACACACCTCGGAGAGAGGGAGGAGATGGTCAGCTTCGTGCCAGTTGTGCACAATGACTTGAAAATTTTAATGCTGCTTTAGCATGCTTTTTTTAGCTCGCCTAAATTGCTGTATTTTGATTTTCACACAGCTGATGGGAAAGTCAAGAGGGTTTGATAAGCTCTAAAAGCTAATAACACAGTAGCTTTGTTTTCCCTGTTTTATTTGACTGAGCTCAAACAAGTTTACAAAGGCTTACGGGAGAGACAGAAGTGGGACAACTGTTACTCCAACCTTGGTTGTTGTTGTTGAATTTTTATGGGTCTAGGCAGAGCTACTGATGAGGAAATGATGACGCCCGTGGCCAGTATCGCTAAGTGTACTTGGTTGTTCCGACAACAGATTATAGACCTTAACGAAGCTCTTCTAAAACGCGACAAGCATTTAATGAGTGATTGTTGGACGAGTGCATGACAGAGAGAATAAAATGAGATAATTGAGGGTCTTGTCTTGTATCTAATGAAGGATGGGGCTTCTAAAACTTCATGCCCTGTGTTGTCAAAAGTTACAGAACGTAACGTCGCTGGCTACTCTTTATCATCCTTTACAGCAGTTGACATGTACTGCAAAATGTATTGAGGTGTCGTTAATGCTTCCTCGAAACTTCAGCCTGATTCCTAATTTACTTTACTTGCTTGACTATCAAATCGCGCACAATTTTTCCATAGCATTTGAAGTCGATTGTCCATCATTTGCTCGAATGGCTGCCAATACAATGACGCCAAGATGATTAAAGTTGATATGGCAAGAGTAAATATTATTTAAGTTGACAACTGAGGCAGTTACTAGCAGCTGTCGATCACTGCCACAATAATAATCACGAGGAATTGTTAGGCTTTTCCCATAAGGTGCGATTTCGAGGGAAGTCTAGAAAAATCGTGAGCATGTAGTTCATAACAGTTCTTATATATTTTCTGTTGTTTCTCTGGACATGTCTCAGCCTGTCACATCGCACTATTATTTTAACAAAAGCCTCATAAACTTGTTCCTTCCTCCTTCAAAGTCCACATGGGTAAATGAATGAGTTGGATTGCCGCTTAAGGAAACCCCGGCACATGACCACCGCTATCGAAATGTAGCAAAGCATATGTGGAGGGAGGTAGGCAAGCCCATTTGCAATCTTAGGACTTCCTTGCTACCATTGGAATCGTTAGGGCGAAGCAGTAAAAAAAATTCACGTAATAATAATAGCAGTGAGTGCCAGCGTTCTAAGTGCTGAGTCCCAGTAGAGGTGTGCTTCGCTCCTGATCACGCAAAGGAAAAATCGAGAGATAAATGGGTTGATTGAGAGGAGCTGCTGACTCCGGAGAAATTAGAGAAGTTAGACAGGAAGTAGTTTCTAGACCCAGCCCAATTTACTAACCTCGGAATTCACAGGCATTATTTTTCACCAAATGGTCATATCTCTCTTGTCGTCTCCCCTAGCTACTCGCTTTTCTCTCATATTCTTCGTATGCGTACGAGTTTGGGCACATTTTTCCTTGGATAAAACAAAATACTCCAGTGTAATGGAAAATAGCAAATGAGACCTATTTTCATTTTTGCTTCGCAGAAAATCATCCGGCGTGCGGGCACTTGAGACATCTATCCGTTCGAAGATTAGCAAAGTAAGTTATTCTAAGTTCAAGTGACTGCGTCCCGTAATTTCCACGACAAAAGTAACAACGGAGTTATGCAGATATGTCGGCATAGTTACTGCTGTATGGCTTGTGGAGTAAGTAGAAATGTTTAGATACGTGGGTATTCATTGCTAAAGCATGAGCAGGGAGTCGCATATTGTCCCAGTGTTAGCACACCGACCATGTATGGGATATTATAATACTACATGGAAGCATGGGAACATTTTGGAATGCTCGTGGGAAGGTTAGTATGAATGTGAAAAGGGATACCGGGATAGAGGAGAGTAAACGTGGGACATCTCAAGTACAAAGGCGGATATTTTCTCCAGATAGAATGAGTGAATGGAGTGCAAAAGCAATCATTTTAATGCACTCTCCTCATGCGTTTCCTAGCTTCCCTCTATATTTCAAAATGTTTCCCAGTAGGACACGGAACTCAACCTGATATGCTCAAGCTGTACAATGCAAAAAGACATTCATTTCCAGGAATTGCCTCCATGCCGAGCTTTTCTTCTACTTTCTCTCTCCTACTCATACTGCCAACACATGTAGAGTGACAGCATGCATGCACATAAACAGACAGGCTTTATTCCCCAACGTACTTGCACTACTACGTAAGTTACTTATGTAACAACTTTATCAGTCCGACTAAGTTTATGGTTACAAATGAAGCTACAAAGCATCTCTCTAAAATGAATATTGTTTGAATTGCACCAGCTGCTACTGCCACTGAGCGAACTAATTAAGCAAGCTTCAATCATACTTGCGTCCTCTGAATCAGACTTGTTCCTTGTTTCCTTACATGCCTTCTTTTGGGCTTCACAACACAGACAGACGCAGATACGTGAAGTCAACACATGGTTCCATTTCTCCCAGAAGGAAACGGAGAATATGATGCTTCCTCCACCCTTCTTGTTGTCATATCACCTATACAAAAAGTACGCAGCTGCTCTATGCCAATAGTGCAGAGAATTGCTATTGGCGTGCACAACACATTACTCGTGCGGTTAAACCCGTTTAAAGGGCAATGTAAACAACGGAGCTAGAGACAAAGAGAAAGCTTGCTCGCAGAATAGTTGGAATGGAAGTTTCCTACCTACACCTAGTATATATTGAACCAATGTTTTCTTATTCTACAATCAAATCAGCTCAATGATATCACAGTCCCAACCTTCCTTCTATGTGTGGCCTCTCGAGGACTAGTGACTAGGGATCCTTCGTAGTTGAGGGAAAATTTCATTCATCAGCAGTACCTCGGATAAATTGCATTAGGGCTGTGAAACTAGAAACAGTAGTGAAGATCCTTCTTGTTTATCTTACTTGGATACTTCGCAGGCTGGAAGTAATGCACTTGTACACGAGGTTACACACATGTAAGAGCCACACAAAAGGAAAATTTGGGCATACACCCACCCATTCACCGCACTGAGACTTTGATCAATCCTTTGACCATGCCTTAAATATTACAGTATAGTCACATGTGTAAGTGTGTGTTCGCCTGTAACACCGAGATAGTTGTGTATATGTGTGCCCGTGTCGAGTACTTTTCGTGCTATGGAGCGAACATTGATTTCATTCATGCTGTGTCATTGTAATAAATCAAGGGAAGATAGGAGAGGCAGTAGAAGAAGGAAAACAAAGGCTTAGAAGAAAAGGAGTTGATTGGAGCTTGTTTTCACAGCTAAAGCGAACACGTATTTAGGACAGGACACATGAAGAAGAGCTAGTTCATCTGGACGGTAAACCTTTTCCCCAAGCATCCTTCACGTTGTCTGTGGCTATGAGTTTGAGAATTTTTTGGTCACTAGCTTATCATTAAAAGTTTTTGACTGCTAACAGAATAAGAGTTCTATGAGGAATGATGATGAAAACTCTTACTCAACTTTGTGAGGCGTTTACTAGCGTTTCTTCCAAGTGTCGAACACGTTGAGATGTAGAAACCACCATGCTCCCGTTACCAACTCTCTTGATGTCCTATGTTAATAAAATACATTACTACGAGAGAATCCAATATAAAGTCGACCTGTGGGCCTTCATTTTCCATAATAATTTTCAGATGGATAGAGACGAATGCGTGAAAGTTCATGTGAAAAGAATTTATGGAGAAAACTTTTGAGGGCTGTACAATAATTCAACTCGTGCCTCAACATTCACATGGCGATTTCAAGGAAATTTACTGTCATATGGGACGGTCCATTGTGTCAGAAATTTATTGCTCCGTCTGTACCAATCATCGATATAATAGCACTGTTTAAGCGTTTCATCATCCCAGTTATACCCTTTCTAGCTGCACATATTTAACCTGAATGCAGCATGGAAATATTTTTTATTCCTTGATGTGGCAACTTATTCATCTATCCACTACAGACGCAATGCGAGTACGGAGGATATTCCTTTAGTTTTGCATCTCTCTCATTGCTGACCTCAAGATCTGTCCTATTTCCTGCTTGTACCGAAATACTCGCATTCTACTACGATTCATTGTGAGATAGTGAAAAACTTTCGCTCTTCCCGTCTATTTCCCTCGTATGTCTTCCAGCCTGTTTATGTGGGCGTTGGAATGTTTTCCCTCTTAAATTTGATCCAGTCCTCCTCATGGACAATTGTTCATAGCCACAGATATGTGAGGCTTGGGAGAAGGAGAGGGGAAGAAAAAGTGCTAGGAAACCTTGGGCAACTGCTGGTCGATTTCCTTCCCTTCTTTAAACTGAAGTCTGCCGCGTGGTCTAGAGAAAACGGCTCCCATTTGTCTCGTCTCTTTGGAGTGGGCTCTCCAGGCTACACTCTTCATCCTTTGTTGGTCACTCAAGTTGTACTCGAGAGGAGTATAAGGAGTAGAGGAGGAAGAGAGAAGTGGAGGCAGTAAAATGTAGTGAGTAGAAGCGAAAAACCTTTGCCCGCGGTTGCGGGAGATCAGAAAGGGAGAAAGAGAACTCTTTTTCTTCTACAAACCAGCCCCTACCTGATGATCCTATGGGAATACATTACTAATGGAGATGATTCTTAAACACGCCTAGTACGTGAATCAAGGGCTCATTTCTAGGTAACACTGAAACCACAAGATGAATTAGCAACGGTATTGTTTTTTGTTGCAGCTGTAAATGCTCAGTTCGACAAACGTTGTTTACGAACAATGGACAGTGTTGTTAGGATAAATCCTACACAATTTTACTACAGACGTCATGCACTTGGCCTGGAAAAGCATCTAATTCCATCGTCAGCATGAATAGATATTATTGTAGACTCAAAGGGACTTAACAGAAAATTGTACTTCCCACTTCTCTCTCGCTGCCGTTAGAACTCTCAAAGGGCACCAATGCTAGGGTCTACTTGAAGCCCTCTTACTCTTTCATTATTTTCTTTGGGAGCACCAAGACAAATTGACATGTAAATAATTGATGACGTGGAATACATAAGGAGAGGGCCAGGGAGAGTCGGAGGAATGAGCTAGCAAGGTTGAGCTCGAGAAGCAGTGGATGCTCATTTGATCCTTACGGAAGCTTCTGTTCTCATGCTTACGACTCTAAAATGTGCAACTGCCTCCCTCATAAAGTCTTCATTCATGAGTACGAGGGAGGGAAATTGCAAAAAACTACTCCCTTTGCTCACCATAACAACTGCATTTTCCCTTGACATGTCTTACAACCATGCTAGATCGTGAAACCACATCACACATCGGAGCAATGGGCACTCTCTGCAGTAGAATCTACAATCACGTTCGTCTACTGAAGCCAACTCACTACGCACCGTTGCTACTGCAATGACCGACTCTCTCCCTCTGCCATCTTCACTCTTATCGTCCTCAAAGCACACACATGTGAGTCCTCACCAAAGAGAGAATCAAAACACCATGGACTCGCTTCTACATACACTCACAGAGACTTCAAATGGAGGCACGAAGTCTTCCTCTCTCCCATCTTCGAACTCTCTCCCTTCAGATTTTCTTCCCATACTCAACTGTCTTTCTTTGTTGCATATTATACGTGGCTGTATTGACGTTTTCGCTATTCTCCAACATATGAATGCTTTCTTCGAACAACGAGATCATTTCTTTTGCGACTTCAGTTTTTCAACAAGAAACTTGTACGTAGAGGCAGAGTAGCGTCAAAGTATCGTTAACACTAGGAGGAGAAAATTGAACAGGAACGAGGAGAATTCCTCACCTGAAGAACCTCGAGTAATGGGAAGAGATAGAGAATATAAGAGCGAGGGAAAAGATGAAGGGAAAGGGTGGGAAAGTGAGAGCGAAAGGATTTTCAAGCCAGATCCTTTCTCGCCTCCAACATTCTCAGACTCTTTGTTTCCGTGGAGTGCTGACTGGCTCGGATTCTTGATGCAGTACGTGTCGATCATATCGGCTGGAGGAAAAGTGCAGCCTGCCTCTCTGTGTGTGTCTGAGTGTTTGTGTGAAGGAGTGAGAAATTACTTTTTTCTTAATCTGTAGAGGAGGACGCTTTGTCGACGAAACTGAACAAATAAGTTTGGGCGAGAAAGCCCATAATAAATTACAATTGTGGAGGAGGAAACTCAATATTTATGGTATAGTTTCCATTCCAACTCCCTCTACTACATGAGACTAGCAATTGGCTATCCAAATTTGCAACTTACAACCGGCACTCTTGTTACTTTTTCTCGATAAGATCTTCTTCTTTTGCTTTTCCTTTCTCTCGTAGTTTTGGTCTCGTATAAGCGAAACTCTTTATCTGTTGACCCCTCTGCTCAACTGTACACTGTCGTGTCGCCTTCATGATTCTTTTATTTGCCGATTATCGATCCGATGACCCTTTGTTCTAACAAATTTACTGTCTGTCTCTTTCATGAATTTGCCATGAATTTTCGATTTCAATCAAAACGTTCAGCCTAGTTACAAGCCAAAACAGTGTGGTGTTCTTTGAAATGTACTTTGACCATCAACCCTATCTTATACAAAGTGTACGTCCATGCTCTCCACAAACCATAGGACCAAAAGGGTAAATCAACTAGCGGCAATAACGATGATTTTGAAATATTAGATTACATTCAATTTGAATAGGGGAATACAATAAAGGACGTGCACGTGCATTTATGTGCTCTTGTGTCTGTATGTACACGGATGTTATTTCTCTTGAGGGAATACAGAAAGTTCTCAAGAGAAGCTGATTTATGCACTACCCATTCGGATTATATGCTCAAACTGTATGCGACCCCCGTTTTACCTGTCAAATTTATACGGCAGGAGGTCGGCAGGTAAAGAAATGATTGAGTTTGGGAGAGTGAAATCTATTTAGAAACCTCAGACATACTCAATCGTGAATACGATACCACGAAGGGGCAATTAACAGGAGTTTTCAGATCAAACTGAATTTGTGCACGTGTAACATACAACCTTATAAGCTTAAGCTTACGAGGGTTCTTGTCAACTGCAAAAGCTGACGTAGTTCCCTGTTACACTGTCAGCCAGGATGTAAGAGCAACAATAGTAGGGAGGCAGTTATGGGAATAATTTACACTGATATTGCATGCATGAGGGGTATTAGCATGAGAGAGCTGACCGTAATGAGTTGTTCTCTATCGGAAAATAAATCAAGCAGCTAATCAGAGTTCTTGCGAAACATGTCAAATGCATTGGTTCAAAGGGAGAGCACTTTTAAATTACACCACCACCACTCCACCATTCATGTAATAGTTGGGCTAGTAGTGTGCTATGTACTTTTCTGTCGCCTTCTAAACTTGTTTCCAAAAGCTCCAGGGGTCCCTTGCTAAAATTGTTAGTTTCAACCACCTTTTTACCTGTAACGATGTATGTATTCATGGCTCATACGTATTTGTGTCCTGCGGAGGTCTATATGCTGTGTGTTCAGACGGAGTGAAGAAAGTTTTGAAAAATTTCTACCTCGTGTCTCCGCTTTTGCCCTACTCGCACGATTATCGTTATTATCATCATCCGCGCACAGATAGTTCTGGTTTTCGCCCTAGGGTGCAAGAATCTCAAAGCTTCGCGGCGGATATACCAGCACCCTGCCATACATGACAGCTTATTACCGGAGTTCACCAACTAAATAATATCGTCTTCCTTACAACAGACTGTCATCATCGACCTGCATTGATGTTTCGTTGTGCCCCGAGGCAATGAGAAAATGTACAGATTACGACGTCAAACATGAGCATTTGACCTTTATCTTCCTGATGAACAGTAAAAGCGATCATACTTCACCAGGATCAACAGTAATTCACGCTCACACAACTCTCTCCGCATGCAAGTACTACAATCCTTCAGAAAATTACTCGTAGAATAATGGATTCCTTTACGAGCTGTGGAATCGTTAGAAATAAGTTCTTGTGTGGGTTGGACTATTACGCAGATGCCTGCAGGTTGCAACTTACTATAAGAAGCATATATATGGACATGTATACGATACGAAATTGTGATGGAAGAAAAATTCTAACATTTGTTGCCCTAGCTGAGTTGGTTCGGCACACAAAGAGGATTTTGAGGTCAATAGAATCCTGATTATAGCTATTGACTGGCAGGTGGAAGTCACATGCTCTTATAAAGCATATTGTGCACAGAAAATGCTTTCAGCTAGGGTTTTTTGGCTGCCAGCTCATTCTATTGGAACCATATTGAGCTGGGAGAGTTCGACAAATTGTACAAGAGCTTAGCATATTTCACGTTCTCGTTCAAAACAGTGCCAGTGGACGACAGTACTACGAGTTTGTAATTTCCCGGCTCATGAGGAGTTTGTAAACGGGTTTATCTACCTAATGTGAAGGATTCAAACTTAAATTGTTGCCGAACTGTATGAGTAATTACGTACAATGCATACGCCCCCTGCATGTGTCCCCTGCAGTAACCCGTCGTGTTGCCCTTAAACCAATGATAAATGACGCAGAGATTGGCTCACAACCGAATGGTAATGTCTGGATTTAGAATGAAAGGGAAGCAGTAACTAACTCATGCGTTTACTTGGTCAATAGTACAGGGGCATAATTGACCAGTGAGCCAAAATTACATATGCATAGGTACATGGTTAGAAGCATTTAATTAACTTGTCCCGATTTCTGTGGACTAGAGCGCTAATTAAATTGTTCTCAGGCAAACTAGTGGACATTAGAATTAAATGGATGTCTATGTAAACCACTCACCATGTAAATGTCATGCTTGGCTACGTTTTAATCCCCAAATAATCCAGTGTTATCCAAGCATGCAAACGATTGGAAAAGCATGTATATTGTTTGTTTTTTGATTATATCGTGTTTTTCTACTTTGATTAACTTTCCAAGTGAAATCCTCTGCACCATTTCCAGCATTACTGCTTATCCGCTGAGTGAGTTATGTGACATTAAAATCAATCTACCGGAGGTTTCTCAGTCATTTCTCCCCCCTTGGCTCATTCAAATATTTGCCCAGATGGTGTTGACAAGACGCGTCATATAATAGCCAACCGTATTTTCATGTTTACCTCCTTGCCCAAATCCTACGACTCAGTCGTCCACAGTCGTACTCTTTGTAGACTTGCAAACTAAGTTCCTCAAGTGGTCATCATTAATACCAATACCACATGCAGTCGGCTTTCCTTCTTCGGTAGCTATTTTCAGGTGTCACTCTGGGTTGCTCACGCATTGAGCCAGAAAGACTTTTCTACTCTTTAGTCACGTATTATTCCATAATACATTGTGATCCTGACCGCCGAGTGAGTGAGGTTTTGAGGTCTTCTATGGACCTCTGTAGCGCTGTCCATGAGTGAAATTTAGTTTTTTCGGTAACATAGCGAGGGATCTGTCATTGTGCCTATCGGGGGTCGCAAGTTTCTGCGATAAATGTTGGTGTTTCTAGATAATTGCGAGTTTTTTGCTATTTTGACAGTTTGTTGAACTTTCTCGGAGATTACAAAAGATGGGCAAGAGAAATGGTCCTCCATTGTGTTAGCTCTACAGGGTCACTAAAAGAGGATACTGAAGGGAATAATGATTGGGATACCTGACGCTATTTGTGCACAGTTCTCCATGTACAGGATGATATTCATTTGAACCCTCTATACTGTTGTGTAGAAGATTAATTGTAATGCGTATCGTAATTTTGATTGGTTCGATCCACTGGGGAATTCGATGTTGTTGCTAAAGCTAACTTTTATGTTAACCAAAAAAACCGGCGGTAAAATTAATTACGGGCGCTTTCTTTGAAGCTCTGCGCGGACGCTAAGCGAAAAGCAGTCAATGTTAAAGCATAGGAGCAAATTCAGCGCCCGGACAGGGCTTCAAAGAAAGCGTCCTCAATTTTACCGTTCACATAAAGAATGAAGATTCACTGGAAGTGTCTGAATTGGCTTCAGCTCGAAGTTTTTTTACAGTGTGGGTGAGGAGGAGAGGGGTACGGCTGAAAATACTTGACTATTCTACCCCCAAATTTGGGGGATATTTTTTGGTTATGCATCAGTTTGCGGGACGGACATTTGACTTGACTACTACACAATTAGCCGACGACTATTTACCGAAACAGTAGACAGTTGACCGAAACCAAATGACCGACTACAGTTGGCCGACGCCGGAAAACCTCGCGACATCTTACCAAATTATTCCTTATTATCATTTATTCAGTTACAAGTAGGCAATATCAATGCCAAATGCGTCGGCTTACTGTGTGGAGGTCAACAGTTACTCGATCAAGTGTCGGTTCTACAAACTGTTGTACAATCTATTTTTTAGTTCATACATTCATACCACTACCAAGGCAACATACTTAATTTGGTAGCTTATTCTCGTACTTCAGGCCTGTTTTCGGTTAATCATTTGAGTACACAACTACATACCCATATGAATGCATGTACGTACCCATTATTACGTGGACCAATGCACTTCGTAAAAGAGTGTAAGAAATGCAAGTAATGGTGGACGCCAATTCATATTACTGCAGCCTTACTCACGTCATGCATGCTCAAGCACGACGGAGTCAAGAGTATAACGAGAAATTCCATGCAAAATAACAGGCGACTTGAGTTAAATTGCAGTCTTTATTCACCCTCATCCAAAAGATTGTGCAACACTACATGGAGAAAAGTGGATTTGGCGATGTAGCACAGCAGCTGTTACTATATCCGACTAACATTAGTGTACGAAAGCATCAAGTTGATTATATTCAACGAGGACAACGTATTAATTGGCTTATGCCGGAGAAGAGTAGAAGGCGAAGTAAAAATCAATACGAGGAGATTTGAATGATGAAAGTGTCAGCGAAGAGAGAGAGAGAGAGCGAAAAAGAGGGTCTAGAGAGACCTTGCAGTCTGTAGGGACAAATGGGAAAATGAGCGAGGGAAGAAGATGGTAAGGGAGGAAAAAATGAGAGTGAGTGAGTATATATGTTTAGATATACAGGGTGGAGCAAGGGAAGCGTTGCAGTTTTAAACTTGAATCACTTGAGTTATCGGGCTGTAAAAAATTTCAGTGTAATTTCGTAAACAAGCAGCCTGGGAACAAGAGGCAATTTAAAAACCGTAGTTGAGATTTTTCAAAGTCTATTTTGTCTTGTTGCTTCGTTGATTTCACCTTTAGATTGCAGAAAAGAGTACTTTGAAGTCTAAGGTTTCAAACCATATGCTTCACATGCTTCTGCATTTTCTATTTTGGAAGTTGTAGGCTTCCGAAGTATTGAAAATTGTGTAAAAACTGCATTAAAATTAATTTTTTGATTTTTTCAAAATCAGCTAACTCTTGGGAGTTTTTGAAGTGGATTAAGCCAAAAAGCATTAATCCTAGGCTATGTTGTAATAATTGAAACTCAACATCTTTATAGTTCGACCACTCGTAAGTTATTCAAGTTCAAAGTTGTACAGATTCTTGTGAACCATACTGTATCTTGACGGACACATAAAACGTTGTTGCTTGACTCCAGAGATTATCTGTGTGTATTTTCGCTGTACTAGCCAATTGGGGTGAGAGAGAGACCGAATGCGGGTAATTAGAGGCTTGCCATCGTGACACATGCATGACCTGTTCATACTCCGCCTTGATAGATCTATGAGCTGTAAGAAATCCCCTCGTAGCCTTTGCCATCAACTTCCACGGCGCAGTCCATGATTCAAAAGGCCTTTGTGCACATTCAATACACACTGCGTACATACAGGGTGGGCCAGGGAAAGGTTTACACTTTTAAACCTGAATAACTTCTAGAGTTTTGAAGCTGTAGATATGATGAGTACCAATTCTGAAACTAGAGTCTTTGAGTAATGTTTTGGTAAAACATTCATTCAAATCGGTCAAGAAATGGCTGAGAAATTCGCACCCAAAAAAAGTTTGATTTTAACATGTTTAAATGCATTTTCAGTACTTTTGTAAAATTTGAACGCCTATATCTCCCAAAATAATGATCGCAGAGACATGTGGAGCACATTGTTCGAAAGCTGAGAGTTCAGAGAATGTGTCTCAACAGTAAAATGGTGACCTCAAGAGAGAACCTAAAATGTCGAAAATCGCAGTTGGGATTTTTGAAATTTTGGGTTCCCTCTTGAGGTCACCTTTTGAATGCAGAAATACATTCTCTGAACTCTCAGCTTTCGAACGATGTGCTCCACATGTCTCTGCGATCATTATTTTGGGTGATATAGGCGTTCAAAATTTCAAAAATAGCGTTTTAACGGCCCTTTAATTTACATGTTAAAATCAAACTTTTTTTTTCGGGTGCGAATTTCTCAGCCATTTCTTGACCGATTTGAATGAATGGTTTTAACAAAAAATTACTCAAAGACTCTAGTTTCAGAATTGATACTCACCATATCTACAGCTTCAAAACTTCAGAAGTTATTAAGGTTTAAAAGTGTAAACTTTCCCCTGGCCCACCCTGTACATATACACTACACACGGCCACGCTAATACAACACGTGATCTTAAATCGATTAAATCAGACACCACCGTCATTTATTTCAATTGCTGCCACAAAACACTCAGCACTCTTGCTGTTGGAAAAACCAACTCGCTGCACCATCCTGTCTTCATTCTGGTCATTTGTAATATGTCTACCCAATAAAATCGCACCTGAAAGTTCTTACAGCATTCGCCAGTATTCGAAATGCCTGTATCACAAACTTATTTGCAGCAAGTATCGAAGTTTTGAATGGTTTTCATCACAGCATACCATCGTGTTGTAGCGATAAGTTGGTACAAGTTACTATCCACCGTATTTTTTTTTGAAATAAAATGAACCGTAATGAATCAATAGCATGACCCGCTATCCACTGAGCAAGACGTATGTTATGTAAGCAACATAAAGACTCATCCGAAGATTTCCACCAATTAGCAACAATTTATGCGTTTAGGCGACAGATTAATAATTTAGCGAGCATTAGGAGTGTGTACAATGTTGTGGACTTCCACCCCAAAACCCCTGCAGACGCACAGACATGTTATTGCTTGGTGCTCCTACTGGGTTGAGAGGGGAAAAACAAGAAGGAATTGAATGTCCCACACATTATTTCGAACCATACATATTACTTAGGTAATCAATCACGTTCACTTGTGCTGAAAAAGAAGACTAGAAGATGAAGAGGAAGAGCTAGAGGATAAAGGCAAGTCGTGTATGTGGACGTGTATGCGATGTAGAAGATTTTTGGGGCAGCTTCATGGCTCTCAATCTATGTGGCAGGTTGCTGAAAGCGCGAAAAAAAGTCTACTCTTTGAACGGTGGAGATTTTTTTCCTTAATTTTCACATCCTTACTGCGATATCATATATCGCGTGCACGCCACACAGAGACATATTCTAGGGTTTCGTAAGGCGAAAAACAGAGCTTCAGGAGTTGGAGAAAGAGTGGAGCAAGTAGACAAAGTACACACATATATACTCAAGTATATATATGTATGCATGTACTACGTGAAGATAGAAAGTTGTGGGATGTAATCTGGAACGGTGTCTTGTTACCAGAGGTGTTGGAAAAGATGCGTAGTTTAATTTGCTATCACATGTAGTAGCGGCACTCGTGTAATGCAGCATTAGCGCTGCAATAAGCAGTTGTAGCACCAGCGTGACTACCATATACGCGTATTCGCCGTCGTGCAAGTGCATACTGGCCATTCAAGGCTCTACTAGTGCCGGCAGACCCCAAGCCGTCAGACCTTGTGCGGGAGTGGAAGGGGGCTGGATACTGGTGGTAGTGGTGGAAAGTAGGAGAAATCCGAATCTAGGGGATATATGTAAGAGCAAGAGGGAAAATAGTTAATATGGTGAGGTCTCAGCTGAGGATCGTCAAGTCGAAAGAACATTTCGGATCGATGCGGATGTGAGTTCAGTCTGTCGCGCGACGTTGAGGATGTCGCACATATCCCTTGGTTTCCTCCACGTTCTATCACTCCATTATTACTCTGGAATAGGAAGAGAAAGGAACCGCAGTGGTGGTACATGTTATTTGAAAACACTCAGCTGCCGTCTGCTCTGAGTTCGTTCGGGGGAAACGTATACGTGGCAGTAGAGACTAATAAGAAAAGAAGGAAAACAAATACACTTCTCTTGTTCCTTGCCCGACCAAATAAGTATCGACACAAGGGAATGAAAACGAAGAAAAAAGTAAGAAACAGACTGTGAAAGGATATTTTTTGGTGACTTTAAAAACTCTTTCTCGTGGAATTTCTTGACCATCAACGTCATCATGTTTTGCAAAGTATGAAGAAATCTTGAACGATTTCTTTGTGGACGCACGGAACATACCGATAAAAATACTTCTCGAAAAAGAAAACCCCTCAGTCCTCTTACTTCTGTCACGGTTTATGGACTTGAATGTGTCGACGTTCAGCAGGGAAATGTGTGAATGTGTTTTCAGTGTTGGGACACAAGTTCGTATATACTATGTGCTGCTGAAAGTGCGCCGAGGATTTTTTTCCGGCTTGGGCTATTGTGTGTAGAAGATTTAGCTGTTCTCTTTATTCGTCTTCAGACTCTTCAATGTTTCTCTCATTCAACATGTTTTATCGTAAACCTAGAATAGACTGGATTGCCTTTTGGAGCTGCTCTCTCGCATTCATCGTTTACTTGAATTCCTTCAAAGCCGGCTTTGTCTACGATGACAAGTTAGTAACCTTCTCCTTTTTCTCTTAAGCATTTGGCCTCACTTAGCTTGTCCTCATTAGGTTTTGTACACATTCACACAGGTCATCACTGAGACGATACCTTAGCTGTATAGTTGTAGCCCGCGCACCTTTTGTACTCTTACTTACCCGGTACCATTACAGGTCCATTTGTTCTCACTGAAAATGTGCCAGTTCTCACACCACCCTCACACTCACTTTCTCCACTCACATACACGTTTACTTCCCCCAATTCCCAGAATACACAACCCATTTGGTTGCAATCTTCAGAGCTAACAGATCAAACTCATATTTAACAAGGTAAAGTATAGACGTGTTTGCCCTTGGGTTGTAACAGGATTTTTCACTCGGATGTCGACTCCGGCTGACTCGAATCATTTGGCTGTCACAGCTGAGCTTGTCGTCCTTTTCAGTCACCCAGCTCCCATTCGTAACATCCATCTTCATCAAAAGTTCACTGACGCTCCACATATATAGAATCCATAAGTCAAACAGGTGGTCTCCCTAGGAATTTTAACCCATTTCCCATACACGCGTCTGCATTATGTATAAAGGGTTCAACTCGTTGATGTCGCCATGAGTATATCTTTATATGCGTGTGTATCTTTATATACGTATGTGACTGTATGAATGTGTGAGAATGAATTTCCTCATTCCGACGTCTTCCTACTCACATTTTTCATACGCGTCTTGCAGATGATGATGGCCAATGCACGAGAGTACTCTTTTGTATGTACACGACTGTCCGCCATGCAGCTCATGTGTGTGTGCACGTCGTTCTTGGGGTTTAATATTTTATCCTTTACTAGCCTCACATTTATTTTCGTCAAAGCTCCAACTTTTTCTACCTCCTCCTTGATGACTTTCATACACTAAAAGGAACAATGACAAATCATGTCAAGGGGAACTCCGAGGATTTGATATGTGTTCCTGCCATCCTCACTATTACCTTCACACACATTCACAAGTCTCCTCCAAAATATTCTCGCTTTCTCCTACAAGAACGCAAGCATTCCCACACTGCACACACCTTTACAGCACGCCTTTTTTCTTTGCAAATGCACACTCTTCTGTGTCAGAGCAAACAAGACAAGCTGGCGTCAGGAGTTTCCTTGTATTTTGTTGTCACAATATGTTTCTTAGGCCTATTATTCACTTGTCCCAAGAGCAAACAAAGCCGAGAATGTTGTTAATGATGGTGATGATGATGATCGGGGAAAATCAAATAACTTAAGCGAACGCAGTCATTAGTGTGCATTTGTTTAGCAACATCACTTTAATGATTTCATTGGAAGAGGAAAAGAGAGCAGAGCTTGGAATAAGTTACTCTGGAAAATTTGTACTTTTTCCTCAGGAGCTAAATCAGCATGGAGCGTGGTAGAGAGTTGCGTAAGTTGTAAAAATCTCCACATGTACCTGTCTGTTTGGATCGGTGTATTGTCAGAAGATTTGAGAGTATAATGGCTTGATAATCTTGCGTAACGTAGCCTGTTCCGTTTACAATGCACAAATTTACGGGTTGGGAACAGCAGAGAAAGACAGACAAACTGACAAGTCAAAGTGTTTGATGAATCGTTAGATTTTGTATGAAACAAAGAAATATTACAACAGCGTTATTGTAGCATAGCTTCATCCTCCAAGTCTTTCTCTCTGTCTCCCCCTGTACTTTCATCAGAACGGATTAGAAAAGTGCATGGAAAATTCTGTCCTCGAGCTTCCTAATTAAATGGAATACTAAACACCTGAGAAGACGATAGGCACATATGGAAGGAATTGATCCAGTAGTTTCCATGGTCTGCTTTCTCGTCCTTATTGTGAGTATTATGTTCATGTTCACAGTTACTCCACACAATACATGCATTATGGAATATCATGTTCTCATTCCTTTTAAACAAGATCAGGCTTAGTTCCATTCATGAAGGGTGTATAGGGCTCAAAATAATACGGGAACATGTACCATATGTTTGTGTACGGACTTCAAAGGTAGAAAGACTGACGGAGGTCTGTTTATCACAATTTTCCGTTGTAAAAATGAGAGGAAGTAGCAATTTTTTAGTAATAATTCCTACAAGTCTACAAGCGTTAAAACTTTCTTGATGTAGTGGTAGGATTTGAGTATTCTAAGCATAGAAAAGGAAATGCTCTTACTTTGGTTCTAATTAAAATGAGCAAGGATTGAGAAAGTAATATAAGCACGTATGTCTGCGAGACAGCATTAGGGAACGTGTGTACAATAGTTGTTCTCTCCTTTCAAAACCTTTCTACCTGCCCATCTTAATTTTGTGAGCAAGCAAGTTGTACAGAAGAGTGAGTGGAGAAAGAGAGAGAATTAACTGGACTGGAATGAGGGCGTCGTCGCTTCCCTTTCTCTCCATGTACTAGTCCATTTAGTGGTTCTGTCAGGCGTTCAGTGGAGTCAAAGTTTAGGAAATTATTTCAAGAGTTGGAACATCCGATTAATTCCCACTGCTACGAGAGGGGAACTACTATTCAACATTATTGTTGTTGACTTTGCCTCCTTTCCTTTCGCGTTCCAAGAACCAAGCCCATGAGAGGTTATTTGTATTTGTAGCAATGGATATGCCTGCGAATGGGTGCTATTCAAGTACGAGAAACATTCAAATCTGTACACAAACAAGAGCGGTAAATGGTGCATAGAAAACTAGGCGAAATTCCAATGAGCATTCCAATAATTAGAGAGAGAGCGAAAGGAAGAGAGAAAGAAGACAGCCAGTGCCAGAGAGAGTGAGAGAGGCGGAGAGGGAATAGAGAGAGGGATAGTCGTAAGTGAGGGGAAGAGGAAGACAGACAGGCAAAATGAAAGGAATATACGTAGTCTCAAATGGTAGAGAAATACGTGGTGAAAGTGGGAAATGGAGTGGACATGTTATTGATGTTGATGGTCCTACACAATAAAAACAGAAGATTAGAAACGGGGAAGCCGCATTGCTATAGAGAGAGCGACACACTCTCCATCCATTCCGTTGCACATGCCAATCCATTTTGTCTTCATGCTCCCTTCCGTGTCTGTGGGCTTCTACTTGAACCCTGAAACAACTTCCGCAAAATCTATACATCCGCATCAATGTACGCCATGAAAGGTTCATTAGCGAGGCATATCAGCGTCAGTGTAACAACGAAATAAGGACGATGCCCATAGCAGCAATATTTATTATCAAGTGCCTCATTGCTTCTCTATTTTCCCCAATACGCACTTCAACTGCCATCCACATAATGGTGACATTTTAAAGTGCCCCTTCATGACTGACTTGTAAATTGAACAAAAGTTGGCCATATATGACATTGAAATGACAGCTCAGGCGCCATTTCAATAATGTCGTCAGCCACTTTCCCTCTCACACAAAGTAAAGCTGGCGAAGTTTTGTGTAGGCTTTGTGGTTGTGTTAATGTCACGATAGCCTGAGGTTAGGCAGTCACCTCAAGGTCTAATGACAGATTTTGAAAGCTCTACTGATATTTGATCAGACTTTGATAAAAGGTGAGCGGGTTGGATCGCTGTGGCGTTATTTCTCACCACCACCATAAATACAGTTTTGATTGTGTCCTCTCTGCGCATTATATGTGACATCTTCGTTTGTACTCTGATGCTGGTATTGTGGTGTCATAGTGCCTCTCGAGCTTTTATACGATGGCGAGAACAATAAAAAGAGTGAGTCTATCCATGAACCACCAGTCTTGTTTTTTCCTCAGACGAAATCTCATTCACAGAGCCACACTTGTTGATTCCAATTACCACTGTCTTACGAACCGAAAATGCTTAACTTAATTCCAGATTATATCAGGAACATTAATGGTCCATTTCGGTCCTCTCACACTAAATGAAAAAAAAAGTCTGTCTCCTCAAGGCATATGCATGCTACGCTGGCTTTCAGATTGATGCTGACTAGTGTGGAATAGACAAGAGTTTTTATATTCCAACTGGTTGATTCTATAAAAAATAGTGGTTGTCTTGCACACAATTGCTACCACTGTTCCTCCACATGATATATGAATGTATGTTGCTGACGCAGCGAGGAAAAGTAAAATTTCACCAGCTCCAGTGTTCAGGCGAGTTTATCCATTAAAAAGTATGGGAGGCCGGAACAGTCATGTCTGGCAATTCATGACTGTCGTATTAGTGGCAAGACAAAGAGAAGCCCCTTAGGTCCTCCAATGAATGAGGACTGAGATTAGAGAATTCCACAAATACATGATTAATTAAAGTACTTATTTAACATCCTTGTTTGATTGACCCAGAGCCTGCCGTAGATGCATTGCAGAATTACATACTATTGATGTCGAACCCTCTCGCCTACATTGATACAATACTGAAAGTGCCCACATTGTCATTTCGAGCTACTAACTTTTTCCCTCTCAATTTTCTTTGTTGAATTGGAAGCACTGGTATGAACTCTCGGTAAATATCTGTCCATTTCACTCGTATGTTACATTCTTTAATTTATAGACTTCGCACCAAACACTCTTTTTACATTCATACAATTAAACTTATAAAGGACATCCCTTTCGTAGACATCTATGCTCACTATGCTGACAAAAGTGTATTTTAGTGCAAACTCTTTGAAGCAATGTGCGCGTTAATGAGCGGACCACTTTGGTTGGTGTAACTTTTATTTACCATCCCAATTCAAACCAGCAACGTGTGATTGCCTGTCTCCTATTTCCCATGCTCCGAATATTGAGGTTCCTAACTGCTTGCTCGCGTTGTAATTCTAAACTCAACGGCTCGTCTTTCTCGTCCTAACAGTAGCTGTGCAATATCCCCGCACTTACCACCCCAAGCTCGAAGGAGAGTAATCCTATTCCAAATTGTGTGGTATGTACTTCACAAGCTCTTTTTGCTGCGCTTGGAAAAAAGCCGCCGAATCTCTTTTTATTATTATTGTGCTGGTGACAGGCGTGTCCTGTCTATGTGCTATTGAACTGAAATTAAATCAGTTCTTCTAATATTCCATGAACATTGGGGATGATGGAGCCCGTACTCTTCACACTAAAATTGTGAGTCTAGATAATATAAAACGGAGTAGAAGAGAGTGGGGATGTGGGAGTAGTCATCGTCAGATTCGGTTCACTTTCATGCGTTTAATATGTACTTAAAGCTAAACCTCATTGGGAGACATGGTCACATGTGGACACAGAGCGAACTATGTATGAATGTACTGCGTAACGAAGGGAGGGAACAAGTGTGAATAGTGAAGGGAATTGGTTTGGGCGTATGCACCGTGGGGTCTGGTGGAACCCTTGGAACCGCATCCCATATCATCTCCCTGTAGACTAGCTAACTCAATCAGTCTGGATTGTCGGCAATGTGCATTCAACTCGCTTCGAGTACAGAGAGCGGATATCTTCAATTTTTCTAGTCTATTGTAACTGCACAGTAAAATTTAGACGCCGAACGGACACTTTGTGCGACGGAAATTTCCAACGCTTCCGATTTTTTCAATGTTGAAGCATAGGAAGACATGGAAGCGTTGGAATTATCCGTCGCATACATTGTCCGTTCGGCCTCTGAAAGTTTACTGTGTGAACATGACCAAAGGATCATGAAGTAGTCATTTACAGTGTGTGTCTGTCGATGGGGGTGATCCTTTACGATTATCTTCCACAGTTTCTGTTTTCCTATATGCTATCCCTCATAATATTGCAGATTAGATTTTTACCCTCACCCTCACGAATCAAAATACTATCTCTGCCTATTTTCACTCTCCCTCATATGCCGCGCTCATTCACTCAAACCGCTCGCTGCCATTATGACGACTTTGTGAGGGTCATTGTGTGCTCAGACAACCCAGCTATAAAATGAACGAGGACAATAATTGAGCTGACTACCCTATCCAGTTTTCGCCCTGTTATAAAAAACTTGGAGTGCTCGCATTGCAGCATATTTGAAATATAAAGGCTGCTGCCGCTGAAACAATGGGTCCGAATGACATAACTTGCTGAGTGTGTATAAATAAATTACACAGGATATACATACTTTTAGCCTGGGTCCTATGGATGAAGGGAAGTTAAAATATATGAGAATTCTAAATAGCTCATTTAGTCACGATTACGCCATTTCAGTCATAAATTGACTGGAATGAGTAGCATGTTTTATGAAATTCGCTTTTGCCACATTCAAATATAATGCAAATTTAAATCTTTTATCAGGATTATTCACACCAACACACACATAGGGGCGCTGCAAAGGCTATCGGAGTCATTCCTTCCACTTGAAATTCATTTCATTTAAAATCCTGTTAACTCCGCTCAAACTTTTCCTTTTTCTATGGGCACACACGTCTCACAACTCACACTGACTAAATGACAAATTAAGCATATCGTTGCTCGAGCATAAAAAGTAGACGCATACCCTCTTGTCTCCGCCAGTCACTAATTGGCCCACCAGTATTGACTAAGGTAGTTAGAGTATGATTTAATTACGTACAAGAACCACATGCAGGGATGTAATGAGGTTTTAGGCTCAACCTAGAGCCCTCTGCCGTCTCCAATTCCCTCAAAATAAATTTAGGCCTTAATTTGTCAGCATAATCATGCATATTAAATATTCTTCCCATCCCTTCAAGTCATTCGCCACATGTGCTTCAGTGGTCACTCCTATTTGTCAGTCTTCATTAAAAGCTAACTTGGAATTGCAATAGCTTCAAACGACCGAAGCACAGCCAGCCACAAAATATTAGTTGCTGGATCTTAAATCCAGCAGGTAATTTTACAACGGCCAGTCCCATTTGGTGTTAAATTACGTAGGATGGTAGGGTAAATGGTGCGAGGGAGGAAATATATGTATGGGCGCACTATTTTATGGAGTCCAAAACGAGCACTCTCACGAAGAGTAAAAGGAGGAGGGTTTAAGAATTAATGCATAAATCTTGTGTGTGTTAACGTCCTCTACCATAATGGCTGCTAAATTAGATGAATTAAATTATCATTGAGTCTAACTGAGGTTTCCATCTCTTTCCCTTTACACACTGCGGGGAGAAGACGAGCGTTGCGAAATTACATGCGATTAATTTCAAAATAATGGCTCCACTACCAAGAACCATTGAAATTTTATAAGACACCACTACAGGACTATCCTCATGTTGAATAACAATGGGTTCATGCCATCCAATCAAGTCAACATACATTTTTGATGTAGGGGTAAAACCAGGGAGTAGAAGTTCATTCAAAATACCGTTGGGGGACACCAAGACTCTCTGCCTCTCCCTGTATGTTTTCTCCGTTATTATTGATACACCAAAGGATCGATCTGACAAAGTAAATAGTCATGAGAAAAACAAGGGAGTATGTACACTCGAGGGAACAGTATTATTACATGCAGCTTGGAAAAATTCCCATAGACGTTTGCTTGGAGCAAGAAGAGGAAGGAGGAGGAGAAGAAAAGAAAGGAAAAATAGAGTACTCGCATTTACAAATGCAGGTCATTGAGTGCAATCAAAAGGCAGAGAGCTTTGCTGGGCTATTATATATTTTTCCGTGATAGGTGGACGCGTGTTACATACACACCATGAAAATTGTGGCTTCTGTACGGCAGCATTAACGTGAGACAAGTCGACTTTAACGGTCCCATTATTTCCTTGACGTGGCTCTCGTTGTAGGTATATGCAAAAAACAGCCAAGATTCCCTCCGTATATAAAAGGATATGACGAAATTGTATTAATATTTCGCGTGTCCTTTGACCGTAATGTGTAAAAATGGAAGCAAGGGAAGGTTTTTCCTTGATTGTGTACGTGAGTACGTAAGTATGTGGCTCAGATTGTGGGAGAACATGCCATATAATATCATGGTATTTTCTCCATTATTTCAGCCTCACTATACTCTTCTATCTCTTCTCTTCTCTTTCTCTTGGCTTCCCTGTACAGTGCGTAGTATGCCTCAGTTTAAAAAGTTGCCCACACAAGCAATCCTCCCTGTCTCGCGCTTCCTTGCGTCGTTCATATGATTATGAAAGAGAGACTTGGTCCCTGTAATTTAATCCCCAGGCAGTCACCCAGAAATAATAACAATAACAGTAGCGCAACAACATGAACACGAAAATGGAATAGTTATGTTACAAGGTGAAAGTAAGGGTCGTCCAGTATTATTATTGTGATGCATGAGTTCCACAGTTATGATATTAGCCGTGGAAAAAACATGTAGATGAAGTTACATTTACCATTACTGCTAACGTTCATCTTGAATCAATTCCGGAAGGAAGACATTGCCCAAAAACTAGTAGTACATACACATACTACCACTGCTATTAACGGAGACTTGCTTCTACTCAACCAACCTTGCACACAGAGGGGAAGTTAAAAGCAGGAGGAGCAGCTAGCAGCTGAATAGAGTATATGTGCCTGTGTGTCTCTTCTGTTCAAACCTCTGCTGACGAGGTTTTCCAATACAATAAGGCAGCGATTCACGTTATAGATGCTCAGAGACAGCAGCTGGAGTGATAGAGGCAGCAAAAGAGACTCAGTACATAAACATTATATCAGCGGGAAAGGGAGTTTATTTTGACGAGTTAAAATTCCATAGAAAATGAGCTTCTATCACATCCACAGTACGCATACACTACACTGTTCGACGACGACTTTATGCTCCGTATGCCTTATGGCATTTTCACAAGGTTGAAAATGCAAACAAATGGTTTTTCCCTCCTACATTTCAGAAACACACCGACTCCGAGTGTAAAAGATGATCTTTCTTGCCCTATTCAGAGAAAATTTATATGGAAAGCAGGCAATCTACGGGTGACATTACACACACCCCGCTTATGTTGTTCATTCGTCCATTACGAGGTTAAACGGTGTTTGTTTTGGGACGAATTTACTTTTTTATTTCCTCTTGCGTTCTACGTTCAGGAACGGTTGGCATGAACTGTGCTTAATTCAAGATTTGTAGGCTAAAACCGGAGGCTTAATAACATTAAACCAATAGCGTATTTGCAGTCCACAGCAAAATTGTAATAGCGGGAGTTAACGGAAAGCTCATGTTAGTCTTATGGAAACCACGGACTCAGCCTTACCTCGATAGCTACTGAGCCTTATTGAACCATGCATGATAGAGTTAGATGTGACGGAGAGGGCAAAGAAAAGAGACCAAGAGAAAGGGTGAACGTATCATAATCAGCACTAGCTCACTGTGTATTAGGAGCTTGCTAATTGGTGGCGTTGACTTGTCGCTGTAAGAGGGTTGTTGGAAGATTGCCCTATCGGCCTTTATGTTTCAGCGCGGGTGTATCTTCATACATGAAACTTTTTTGTGGGAGGGCATTCTCAAGATCAATCAATTACAAGCCTGGTTTCTTCGGCAATCTGTCTTTCTTTTCAACTAATACCACAGCAAAGGCGTGGACGCCGAGGAAGTGTGTGTATCGCGGAAATGGGTACATATAGTGCGTGTAAGCAGAGGGCTTTGTTGAAGGACGACGGTCTCCCTGTGTGAGCGACGTACTAAATCAAGCTGAGGAGAAGGGATTGATTTGCTCATGTCACTACAAAGACTGTTTGTTCGTCTGGACTCCATGGTTGCTTCCTGTCTTCCCATCATTATCATTTGTATTATTTTTTAGCTTTATCAGGCTCAAACTTAAGTGCATATAAGGTGAATGCTGAGCCAGTGGAGTAAGTTTTGCTCGGCATGATTATGTGGGAGGCTTATATGCATTATTGAGAGTTTCACGCTGCATCGGAATCGTGCTGGCAGTGGAGAAGGCAAGCAGAGGAGCAGAGATTAGCCATTTTAGCCTTTATCAATCCTTGGCAGACACACTTTATAACTAGCTGCAGCGGGAGATAAACAGGAGCCTTTGTGCCAGCCTCGTGATTTACTAGAGGTGCTCATGCGAAGCTGACTGTGACGCGACGTAATTATTATTTGCAGACTCAGCAGAAACAATTTGCTAGTCTCTGCCACTTCTTAGCATCATCTTTTCTCCCTGGCTCTCGAAATCTGTGCATACGTACTGCACCATTCTTAGCTTGCCAACTCTCTCAGCACTTTTCAACAGGCTTACAGTAGTCAACTTCACTTGTTACCCGAACTGAAAGTTTGGCGTATTCAAAATCCATTGCTAAAACTGGCCAAGCAGCACTGTACATGCTCTTCCTATCTCAGCTTCACAGAAGCCCTTTTTCCATCCCTTATCTTCTTCTTCTTGGATGACGGCAAGTGGCTAGTAGGCAGCAAAAGGTCGAGCGTTACGACAACGATGAAAGCTAAGGGAACAAAAAGTACGTTTCTCTCAAGAAGCTAAATCAGTTCGTCCTCCTCTTTGCTTACCTTTTCCACACAGAAAATCTAGCTTTTACATGCGAAGTTTTTCGCGCTCCTTGTTAGCTCCCACCTCCTGCACACCTCTTTTTTTCCTTGATACAACTTTCACGATTGCATTACAATATTTTTTTTCTTTCTACTTTGCGGGAATGGCAAAAATTCAACTGGGGAGTCACAAATCAGCCATTCATGCCTCTTTTCCCTGCTCATGAATTCACGCCACTCTAAAGATTAGGAGGGGTTGGAGCACGAGTGATTTCTAATACAACAATAATGCCAATCGTCACAAAGATGGTGCGCAAACCATCCAGATCGGCATCAGGCACAAACGTACGCTATTTCTCCATTCCAACAAACTGAACCTGCATGAAAACTACAGTATGTACGTACTCGTAGTTTTGTTGTATTTTCTTGAAAACAGCTCTGTTGCTATGTAATACCAATGAGGTAATACAATTGTGTGATGTCGAATCAGCTTTATTCACATACATAACTCTTGCTCGTAACGGGGTTTTCAGTCCCTAATGCAATGATAAGGCGAATAGGGTAGGAGTTTTCTCCTTTGCGTCAAATTGCAATCGCGCCGCACAAGAATTATGGCTCTATCTGTATTTGAGACTTATATTAGAATCCTTCCTCGCCAGAAATCCTCTTTTTTAAATTTATGGACAAACGAAACAAACCTCCAATAGAAATTTGAAACGGAAAACAACATCAGTGTGTTTATATTGTCTCACATTACTGGCATTTTAAAGAGGCAACAGAAATTGAATCTGAACACAAATGGCAGCAGTTTGAGCATACACAAAAGGCACTACGATTAATTTCAGCATTATTCTCCTGCCAAGTGTCCTAGTCGTATGTGGTCTCTTCCATCTTAACTTCCCAACGTTGCAAGCGATGGTTGCATAAGAATGCGGTCGTTTGAAACTGTGTGTGCTTGTGTGTAAATATTCTTGCCTTGCTTGAGGATAACGTGGGAACATGTTGAGTATGACTGAGACTAATGGCGTAATGCGTGGACAAATGCGTTCGGGTTGGACTGGTCGTCGGTAGGCATTGCTGTCAGTTACCGGCAACGCGGAATAGCAATAAGTGACTATTTACGACATTGGAGGGAATATGTGTGAGTACACTATGGTTAGTGGTGAAAGATGAGCCAAGTGTGGAAAGCATGACCTATTGCTCAGTCCATATCGTACATATTACATAAAAATAAATTGCACATATGGCGGCGGCATAAGGTAAAATATCTGCCAATTCTGGCAAGCAGAGAAGTCCCGCAAGGTGGACCCTCACCCACTTTCTCCCTCTCACCCACTCTCCCCCTCTTCCCTCAGCACAAGTTCAATTTCGCTGGTGCGACCGCTTCGTACGCTCACTTCTCACTTGGAGTAGAGAGCATGCATACTGCTATATAACCTCCAGTGATTGTACTCACTTGATAAATGTCCGCCGTAGCAACCCTCCGGAGCGTATTTCATAAACGTTACAAGTTGACAATCGTCAGTCAACCGCATTGTGGAGCTTACGATGATGACTGACAATTGTGAACTTGCAACGTTTGTGAAATAGCCCTCTAGGCGATTCCCGCTAGCCCATAAGCCACCCAACATCAAAAACCATGTTCCTCCCGTTTTTCAGATCCGCCAGAAAAGCTTTGATCATAGTGTCCTTCATGCGTTGCTATAACTTCGCGTTCACTTACTTTTAATCAACAAATTGGTTGATTGAATTCATACTCTCTGCATCAATTCATACTTCATGTGCGCTTCTCTTACTCCTCATTTATGCATCGCTTTCCTCTGCGCAAAGTATGAAAGCGCGCCAAAGATTGAACTGGTTGAACATTTAAGGGAAGTGAAAATGCTGTGAGTATGAACCGCGAGTGAAGAGGAAAGGAAGAAGAAAATGAAACCAAACATCGCGCGAAAATCATCGCGCAAATCATAAGCCTTGTACAAGCTTTCCTAAGCTCGTTGCTATGACTTATTGTTGCGTTAGTTTTCATCAACAAATACTTCGTTGAATTCAAACTTTCGGTCAGTTTTAATTTTTTCTTCATAGTAATTCTTTGACTCTTTTCTTACGTCCAGTGAAGCCTAATAGAAAGTATATTCCTGTCAGCTCTCTGCTGCAGGCTTAACTTTCGGAGGAAGGGAAGATGAATGGAAAATATTCATTTTCGGGACAGTAAAAATACGAGGGAACCATAGAGAAAAGGAAGTGGAAAGAAAATAGGAAGCGCGCGCGAAGCGAGCAGCAAAAAGTAAAGCTTCCAGGCGCGAAAAGATGAAGCGCTGCAGAAGAGGACGGGAAGCTTGAATAACTTACGGGCAAACTCATGAGTTTAGAGCTGAAAACTCAAGTCAGCTCTACTCATTTCATGAGTTTTTGAGCTATGAGCTTGAGTTGCTGTCTTTTTTACGACTCAAAAAATTGAGCTTGAGTTGGTGAAGTTATGACCGCTAGCTGATGAATTTAGTTAGAGTTGCACTTTGATAATTCAGTTTTCTCGAAATTTTTGAAAATTTGCGCCAAATTACATTGAAAAAACCGCGGCGATATCCCTGAAGTTTAAAATTTGAGCGAGTTGAACTTGATTTAACTCTTTTTACAACTCAACTCATGGAGTTGAGTTTGAGTTGGCCACCGCGAGCTCCCGTGAGTTGGAGTTGAGTAGGAGTTGCGGGATTTATAATTGCAACTCCATGAGTTGAGTTTGAGTTAGATAAAAATGCCCATAAGTGATTGAATTAAGTACGAGGGAAGTGATAGCTTGTACAAGGCAAGGCTTATAGAATAGAAAAGCCTTGGTACAAGGCTATAATCTGAACGCGCGAAAAGAGGAAGTGATGCAATTCTTCGAGTGAATTGAGACGGAACAAAGCTAAAGAGCCAAAAATGCACCAACCCGCAACGTCCTACCAGCTCCAGTATTTCACGGACACACCTGCGAATACCGAAAGGCACAATCCTTACTTCCCTACAGATTTATGTAGCTTAAAAAACAATTATCATTCATGAAGAGCGCTAGAGAGTCCCGAGGAAGACCTCGAAACCGCACAAACTTGACCGAGACGATCTCAGTAGTCGCCGTATATTTATATACGCGCGACTAAACATATAGGCATGCGACAACCGGTATACACACACACACACACATCACAACACAACAAAACACATTCACTTTTCCTGTAGTCTAGATAAAAGTCACGCGGTACTGGTTAATCTTAACGATATACAACGTCGACGTCATCTTCTATACAACGGAAATTGACTGGCGGTTTTGACGAGCTGGCGCTTATGTATATCCATGTGTTTGTGAAGGAGATGAAAGGAAAGCAGGTTGTTGTTATTGTAGTGTATTATGAAGGGAGAGAGAGTGAGGAGAGGGACCAAAAGTGCCTGAATGGGTAAGCTTGGAGCTTTACGTGCGTACGTTCTGCCAGCACTGAAGAGTAAAATGAGAATAGAACTGATTACGAGTGGAGAGTGAGGGCAAGCAAGAGAGGTGTGAGGCGGGAGAAGAAAAAATCGATGTTGATGGGCAACTCCGAGCTATCCTAATGCGTTTGATCGCCTCGGCACCTTACACGGAAATATACTTAGCAGGGATGCAATGGAACATGGGTGATCTCCATCTATTCATACGCTTTTGTTAGAAAATCTCACTTCATTCATCATCCTCTCTGTCCAGAAATATAGTCAGTCGTCTGCTGGAGAATATTACTCAGTCTACCCTTTCGCTTCTGAATCATATATAGTCCATAGTCCATATTCTACGGAGCGGCTTGGCAAATATAAGATGGGAATAAGAAAGAGCGGGTCTCCCTTACTCCGTACTGCATACACAGAGGAAGAAAGTGATGGGTCACGTATTTTCTATTAATTTCTCGATGCTCTGTAGAATTTATAGCATCTTGGCTGTGACAAAAAACTTTTTCCGCTCTTGATGAGAGAGCTATGAACCCAGAAGAAAGGAAAATAAAAAGAAGAAGAACACAAGGTGGATATCCATTTCCATGGGTTTTCCTGTGGATAGGCAGCTAGTCCATGCCAATATAATATAGCGTTTGAAGAAATCGGTTATCGTAGGCTGAGAGGAAGAGCTGGTGTTTCTATGTACATTGCTATGAGACAGACCGAAGGAGGCAGAAAGGAGAAGGAAGGATGGCGTGAAAACCAAACTAGTGTGCAAGAAGGGACATAGCCATAGAGATGAAGAGGGAACGGAAAGACTTGGGAGCGAAAAAGAGCGACTGAAGCTGGTACGGAAAGAAAAGGGCAAGGAGATTGAGTCGGTGTGCAGGACTATGTGTATTTAAATGTGTTCACTATAATGGTTTTAGTAGAGGTTCCAGTTCCAATCCAGATGCATTATCTGGAGGAAATGGTGTGTAAGATAAAAATGAATGTTGTCGATCGATGGGCTGGTGCCTAAGAGTTTGTTCATGTCGACTTCAGGGTGTCACTGACGGTTCTTGCAAAGAGTCAGAGAGAAAGAAGACGAGGAGTGTGACGGAAAAGATGGACTCTATATAATGCTGTTTTCCCGTCATTTCCTTCCCTCGCGGCCCTAAAAATACCTTAGTATACTATCTACAATAACATTCAAGCACTGCGCGCTATTTCGGACTGTATAGTTACATGCACCGTTCCATATTTATATTTCTTTTGGTGGTGAAAATAGGAATCAGTACCTCTCGACCTATTTCCTATCTTACACACATCCTATCACAAATTACTAAGCCACAGGAAAAGTATGTGCGGCGAATTCCGAGTAATCATTTGCGCAGGTTGATGCATTGATGTAATTTCTTGTATTTGTATATTACAGTCGGGCCATTCTATCGAACCTGGACGTACTGCCGGAGACTCCTTGGACCTCAATAATTAGAAACGACTTTTGGGGAAGTCCACTCACCCACTCGGGCTCTCACAAGTCCTTTCGTCCACTGACGACTCTTAGTTTCAGACTCAACTACTATTTTTCTGGCTTCAATCCCTGGTCCTACCACGTAACCAATGTTCTCCTTCACACACTGACCACATGGCTCTTTGTACTTGTGGCTCGAATCGTGTTCCGAGCCAACAACAAGTCTGGGAACAATAGTAGCTGTAATAGTACCAGTAGTAGTAGGAGTCGAAGAATGGCCGTAATGATTTCATCACTCCTCTTTGCCTGCCACCCGATCCACACAGAGGCTGTCACGAGCATAGTTGGACGGGCTGAGGTCGGCTCCACGAGCTTTTCATTAGCTGCCTTCTTGGCCTATGTCAATCATGTGAAATACCGAGAGAGGCAGCAGCAACAAATCCAACAGAAAAAGCAACAGCAGCAGCAACGGCAAAATCATCACCATGAGACGAGTAGTAACAGTAGAGGCAGTCTCACTCACAACAAAAGTCCAGTCACACATAAGAAACTGTACGGCAGAAATAAATATGAACATCATCAAAATTCTTATCAGAACTACAACATCAGCAGTGCAACTAAGGCTCCTATTCTCTCCAACAGCCCAATCCCTCATCACAAACTGCATTTTTCGGGTTTCATGTATCTCACAATTTCCATCATTCTGGCAGCTGCTGCCATGTTCACTAAAGAACAAGGAATCACAATCCTCCTCGTTTGTGCCACCTACGATTTAGTGCGATCCATCATTCGAGTCAAGAAATATCAAGTAAGTTCCAATGACCTGCTTCTTTCAACCTGACATGCCTAAGCATTAGTAGTTGTATTATATGAAAGTACATGAAATACAAGCTATTGTCAGAAAAGAACATATTTTACCCGCTAAAATCCCATCTGTCTCCGAGTGCGAACCTTCGCCTACTTTCCATTGTCACATTAAACCTCCGGTCGCATGCATTATCATTGTAAAATATTTAAATTTTCCACATTATTTTCATGACAGTGGAAGGCAGCTTGCTGGTGGTTCCAATGGGATCGTT
Source organism: Deuterosminthurus bicinctus (assembly GCA_034698825.1). NCBI lineage: Eukaryota > Metazoa > Arthropoda > Collembola > Symphypleona > Bourletiellidae > Deuterosminthurus > Deuterosminthurus bicinctus. The sequence continues at coordinate 15,719 of JAQIWI010000106.1, read as the reverse complement.
TATATAATACGTACTATCCATGATGATGATTGTGAGGATGATAGCAGCCAAGAACATTGCAATAATATCGTAATACCTTTATATATGGTCGTGTTCCTCCCTTTACGGCAGTTTTGACCATAGGAGGACATGAGTAGTTGCTGTGGGATGTACATGTGCTCACATACGCTCTAGCATCATACAGACAAACCTGCTCTCAAAGCCTAGGCCGAATTTACTACAAGTAGAGAGAAAAATGAATTATGACCGGCACAGGGACGCACGCACATGGATGTATACCACACACATACAATGAGATTTAAATTGAACAGACCAGTTTGTGTGAATCCTTACGCGAAGTTGGAAGAAGCTGTATAATTCATGAGTTCGTATCCTGGTCCACACAATGCTAATATATTGCACGGAAGGAGTCGGAGCAGCCCATTCCACATCTTCTCTTCCACGTGAATACAACCAGCTGACTTCGGCATTGGTATTATACTAGCAAGTCTTAGCTTTGTTTTACTATTAGTGTTTATTTAGCCTCTAGTTGCCGGACAGAGATTCAGCTGTGTCCTTCTCCCTTCCTCCGTTTTTGGTGCCTTCCTTCCCCTCTTTATCCTGCCGACTGTCAATATTGCAAAAAGAAAATAAGTTTGCCAACGAACTTGCATTATGGTAAAAGGATGCGAGGCTATGGAGATGATAGCATGCCTGAGGAAAAGTCCTCTTGTTCCCCGTCTTCCTTTTGCTTGCACACACAACACACCGTTGATGCTCGTGGATATAGAGAACCAAGTGAGTTTGATGCTGGATCCCTTATACACATAAAAGCTTCCATTCATGTATGAACTTGTTTACTCATACAACTGACTGCTGGCTTTGTGTATGGACGGACGGGAAAAGAGGGAAAAGAGGGAAAGAGAGAGAGAGAGAGAGAGCGGAGAGAAAGTTTGACTTAAAATGGAGCCTCAGTTAAGCGTGTGTAGTTGGTGGGTCTGAGTATGCTCATGAAATCTAAAGAAGGGTGTGAGAATTCGGGGATTTTTAAATTCAAATTCAGGAGTAAATGTGAAAATTAGCAGCTAAGTTGAGACCTGCTGTGAAGTTTTATTGAAATGGGGAACCATTTGAATTTCTCGCAATAGCTTTTTGATGATTCCATGGTATTCAGTGAATTTCACAGCGCAGGCGTCACAGACTTTCGTCCTTTCTGCATCTCTGTCAGTTGCATTCGAAAACGAACAAGTATTATGGCTTTCTCTTGCTTTCTGTGGAGAAAGTTGCATAGTAAACTGGGTGACTGTGTTTGTGTTGGACGCAGAATTTGCTCAATTTCCGTGGAAGAAGCTACATCAGAAGACGAATTCATTCCAACCAGTTGTAAGGAAGCTTTAGTACACCGGCGGTGAGAATCTTTGTGGGAGGAAATTGCCTTAGGCAAGCATATCTCCTTCACACGTTCTCTGCAGTGGTAGTATAGGCTGTAATAAAAGTTAAGATAAAACGAGAGAGAGAGTGAGCGTAATATGGGAAGCCGAGAAGAGATATATAAAAGTTTTCTAATGGGAATTAAGGGAACAGTTTGAAGGAGGAGGAACAAGATAAAAATGAACGAAGCCATTGGAGCAGAAAGATGTGGAACGGAGAAAGTATGAAGCTGTGCTGTTGCATGTCAGTTGAGTGCACGCTGGCTGGTTGAACGGTCCTCAATGCAGCTGCCTTTAAACTATCATTTTTCCCCTCTTGTCCTCCTCCCCATCATAACAATGATGGTGATGGTGACGGAGAAAATGAAGTCAGTCTCTGTGTTACAGCAAATAATCTGATTATACAGAGCTATTTCATCCTTCCGTTTCTCTCTGTTTGTCCCAGTTCGACGGACTTTCAAACATTCGAACTTATCAGGCATTGGGCTAATGTAGAGCTAAAATATTTTCCAATCTTTCCAAATTGGCCCTGACAATGATGAAGAAATATAGAACATTTGTGCGCGCAGACAAGTCTCACAATCTGACTCGTTTCATAAGTTTAAATGTGATGTAAATTTCCCTGCCACTGGTATTTAAGAATCCCATATCGATGAACTCATCCCAGCTTTGTTCATAGTCTCCTTCGTGCGTTGCTATAACGTCACGTTCATTTACTTTTAATCAACAAATACGTTGATAGAATTCATACTCTCTGCATCACTTCTCACTTCATATGCAGTCTTCCTACTCATTTGCACATCGCTGTCCTCTACGTAAAGTATGAAAACGCGCTAAAAATTGAACTAGTTCAACTTTTGAGGGAATTGAAAATGATGTATGAACCGTAAGTAAGTGAAGTGGAAAATATAGACCTCGCGCGAAAATCATCGCGCAAAGCAAAGTCTGAACGCGCGAAAAGAAGAGATGCTGGAAGTCGCGTGATCTTTGAATGAATTGCGCGGGAAGTGATGCTATGAACAAAGCTATGATCTAGAAAGTTGTATTCGTGCGCCTCGCCTCATTCCCTACTTTTCTCTTCTTTCGGTCCTGTCTTTCACGAACTAAGTTCTCCTCCGTCTGTCTGTATGCACCTTTGCTCTCACTCTTTCTGAGATGACTACTTCATGTGTAGAACTCCCGAATGCTCAATCTGACATGGACATTCGTAGCCCGAGACCTCGTCGATACAACCAAGGGTAGCTTTCATTGCCAGTGCGTAAGGATTCTTTGAATCAGTTTGCAATCCACTGGTGGTGTTGGCTCTCTCTCTCTCTCTCTCATACATCATCATGAGAGATCTGAAAAGTTGGAAAACTTCATTTTTGCTGATTCACACTTAATTAAGGCACTTGTCTCCTATCTCCCAAGCGCCCTTCATCATTATCCCTTAGCGTTTTCATTTCCTTTTACTTTTTATTCTCTCCTCTCTTCGTCTCCTTTCCTCTTTTATCGGCTGCTTGGCGCTGTTGCAACTCTTGATCTACTTCAACTCTCAGTCGATTCTCCTTAAGATGATGATTCTAATTACTCCGTTTACATGAGTCACTTGATCCTAAAGTCTTTGATGAAATACGGAACCATTGAATGTTCTTCTCTTTCGCCATCCTTTCCTTAGGCGTCCGCTTATTTTACAGTGTTGTATTCTCTCCTAATCAAACTCCTGTATTCTAGCCCGCACCCAACTGGCCACTACTCATTCTCTCTCTTGATCGATCATTTGGAGGAAACGGCATTCAAACTTGATAGCGGCTTCTTCTGTACGGCCACACACAACGAATCATACACCTAAGCATGTGAGAGGTCTAGGCTTCGCAGGAGCACTTAAAGTGTGTTAAACTTGTGTTTTTCTCCGTCGTGACTGAGTCGTGAGTGTGTTGTTGTAAGCAGGATCAGAAGCGTGTGCGTAGCTAACGGTGAAAGTTTCTCCTGCGTCTAAGATGTACGAAAGTCGTTGTGTCCAGGCGGTTTCCCCACTTCTCACGCTCTCACGTGCGTAACGCTCCATTCTTTCTTCTTTTACGTGACCACCGGGAGAATACACGTTACAATGTTGGTTGTGGGCTCCGGTGTATAACTATCCTGCGTAACGGGTGGACACGAGACCGCAGACGGTCAGTGTTGTGCTGTGCACAGATGGGGATCAGCACGGGGAGGTTTACGTTCGCCTGCTTGTTCTTTGCTTACATCTACATTCACAGAACTAATAATGGGCTTCTGATTTAATTGGAGAGTGGAGAACAGTCGGAGGACATGCCAGCTGATTTTGGTATGTGTAGGTGCGTACGAATCTTTCTCCTCTGCACCATGACCGTGGAATGTGAGAAGACCCTGATGGTTCTATAGAGAGAAATCCTGATGGTTATGTTCAGCTTAGTATTCAAGTAACTCTATACACATAATCAGTACTAATTGAGTTCATTTGGCATTTGTTGATTGCTTGCACGGAGGCGAGGGAAAGAAAGGCACGAGCTGGCGTAATCAAGTAGTGAAGCGAAGTAGGATCAAGAGAAAACGGAAGGGAGAAGTTAGACAAAGCAACACTATCCTTGGTTGTTGGAGTACATATTCGCCCACAACACACATTCCTGGCGCCCGTTTACTTTAGAGAGAAGTAAATTTTTAATGGGGTCTCCATTGTGTGAAATAATGATTACCTTCATTGTACCGTCGGAAAAATAAAAAGTGTCATGTTTCCGTGAGTCAAATCACATTTAATTAGCAGAGATATTGCCATGGCTAAATCCACTGGAGAATCTTTCCTCGTGGCTTCCAATGTCAATAGACAGGCGGTTATATGCGCATCATAGGTGTACTTATGAGAGCTCTGTTATGTGAACTGTAGCACAGTGACAGCAGTTCGTTATTCCATCATCAAGGATGCTCGTAGTCATGTTACTTACCAACCCGTCCCTAGAGGTGTACACGCTCGCATTGCTCTTTCTATTAATTGCTACCATCACCATATGAGGATACTTGGAGCTCTCTGAAGGCTTACTCCCCGCGTTACTCAGTATGAACTTACAAAGCCTTGCAGTGACTCTCCGGAGTTCAAGGAATACAGAAGTGGATATTTAAAATCAGAGCAAAGTTTGCGTGTGGATGTGTGTGCGTATGTTTGTATGCGGGCAGGTACGGGAGTCGCGACAAGAGAGGAACTGAGAAATCGATGCGTAAACTCATCCTTTATTCATTTAGTCCCTGCGTTGGGCTGAGCAAATGAATTTCGCCTGCGCGTATAATTTTGCTTACATCCACTGCCGTCACCGCCACCAGTTCAGAGATAAATCCTAAGGGAACTAGAATGTTCAGGAGCTCGTGTATATTTCTCTCGGCACATTTACTGTAGTGTTGAGTGGTGTGTGCAGGACCTACAAGAAGACCACATTATGCGAACATGTTGAACCGTGGAAAACCAGGCTATCATCATCTGCCACACGTTGAAGGCACGGCAAAAGTCTTCAAAATGAGGACCTGTAGAAAGCTTGCGTTGTTCCGTTCCTGATGGGAGCATGTTAGAGCATTTCCTCCTGAAATATCTCGCTCTCACCTCTCTCTCTTCTGCTCCTGTTACACACTTTAATGCTCAAGCGGAGCTCAGGACTCTCTCCTGTTACTTTTATGAACTGATAATTCAACATGAAGATGCTTCAGATAAACTTGGATGGTCTCTTGATTTGGCCAAAGTATTAACAGATTTAATTCTCATCCCTTTCCTTGCACTGATTTCATTTAGATTACACAATCTCCTAAGCCCCTTTGTATTCGCATCCAACAGACGGGAATTAAAATTCAGGGATACAAGCAGGAGCATTGCAGATACAAGGCATGCACACAAGTCTTTTATATAGGAAATTACCCCATAGCACCATCACAGCTAGTAATACACTACACGCTGGGATTGTGGCATGGCTATATGTGGATATAGAGGAGGCATTAGGAAGAGCGGTGGTTTGATCTGAGCAAAGTGCCCAACTGTCGCATCAAAAGTGGCGTTAGAAAACCAAAGCATGTTTTGAATGTAAGCAGACAGCCACGGGTTTCCAGGGCTAGGAGTCCACATAGAAACACACACACGCACACACTACTGCTATTAATGAAATGCAAAAAGAGAGCGTGGTAGAGAGAAGCGACTCGAATATTGAGTAGACTCAGGGCGGATGCAGGTGTAAATTTTGTATGCTACCAGAACGAAATTGCATTTGGGGACAAAATCGAATAAGAAAATAGGAAGAGTCAACTGGGATGGAATTTGTTGAGATGTGATATTCGAATCACGCACGACCACACCGAGTCTCTTTGCATGTCGTCTACGTCTTTTCTGTCTTGACGACTCTCGCTTCCCTTACTCTTCTCTCTACCCAAAGCTCTTGCTTTCGTACACTTCACACTTGAAACCTCCTTCTTATGTGTGCAATATAAGCTTATGTCTACAAGACTCAGTCCCTCACATGCTCTATAAAAGGAGTCAAGACGAAGGAGGAGGACAGGGTTGGTACTTCCCCGTGTAGGATACTGTGTGTGAAAGACGAAAAGTAGCATGAAAAGCAAGACAGAGGGAGAGAGAAAAGAGAGAATCTCCGTAAAATTCAAGATGTTCCCCGCATGGTCTGTGGTTACTCTATGCATTGTATATCGTATAGAGTCGCTTTTGCACGACGGAGTTGGTATTTTCTTGTTAGATATGCGCTCAAGGGCTGCCTAACAATGGCCCTGCCTAACTTTCATAGTGTCTCTGCACAGCGCCATGCATCATATTACTGATAAATATTCAATATTCTTTAGCTTGAAGAATGAAGAATAGCTTCTCTCAATCGCATTCAAACCTCGTTGAGTGCAAATCCCTTTAATCCGCAACATATCATCTTCCCTTTGAAATCCGCATACAGATACGCACGTACACACAAGCGCAAATAACCCACCACACACGCACATATGTTCCCCCTTCATCATTAAATTCAGTGAAGCTCTGTCACACATGCATGATCTCTTGATCAGATCACACACGCACAGACTACATAGACGTACACACATATCCACGCACTCGCCCTACCAAACCTATGCACACTTTCTGCTCCTTTAAAAACAATCAACTTTTCTCCTCGTCTTCACGTCCTATCTCTTTCACAGGCCTGGAAGGGGAAACTTATTTACTTTGTCTACCATTTTCTTTCCTTATCCTCCGAAATTACTGTATTCCTGACGTTGACTTTTATTGGTTACCTCCGTCTAATCGATCACATCTGTGAGATAAAAAAGGAAGCGATTTGAACAGATTTTCCCTATCCATCCCTCCAAAAAGATGAGAATCAATTCAGTTAATCATCATTACTTTTTCTCGCTCGTTCCCTTTGTTTACTCAACGAGGAAAGATGAGTGGGTTCGGCCTCATTTTGCAATAATTAATTATCATGCACTATTTTCCGCTTCATTCCCATGAATAGGCTTGATGATACATGACCTATACTACAAGTTGGTGCTAATTGCCCAGTTAACCGCAGGCTATAGACCTCTTGTAAGATAGGTGGAAAAGAATGTGGATTCACTTCGTGGGACATACAAACGTACATACCCAGGGCAGGGATGAGGCTTTATGTGAGAAAGAGCGACTGATGATTGAAAGTGGTGAAAAAATCTGACCCGAGGCCGCAGCCGACTAGGACATGGAATGTCGACGCCGCGTGTCGATATGAAAGCGTGTGTGCGTTCTGATGTGAAAAAATAGGACTCAGCATATACATTTTTAAGGGAAGCGTAACCACAGTGTTCAGGCTACACACACAAACTCACCTCACATTTCCATATCTGCACTGGGTACAAGTGTTGGTACATGTAGCCGACTGTTTGCATATTTACATCGACTTTCTCTGTATCTTGTCCGCAGCGTTACCTCTTCCAATAAACTTCTGCCTCTCATCCACTAGAAGACAGTTAGACAAAAGGGGATTTGTATATCGACAGTATATTGTAGTATACTGTGGAATCGAAGTTGCTGTGTGGTGCAGTGCAAGAGAGTTGGACGACGTATAGCTGGTTCTATGATTCCAAAGCTAGCTCTGTAGAATTCTTCAGTGTGATGTGACCCGAGAGTTCGTTCCTCGGGCACAGACTGCACATTACACTTTAGAAATGTTACTACCTCAAATATATTATGTTTATTCTGCTCCTATCTCGCGACACCACAACCTCCGCATCACGAACGTCAGCCGGTCAAGTAATTTTCCCCCGAGAATTTCAGATTTTTTTTCTTCAAAATCAACTTTGAATACTTTTCTCGCAATGTTCTCTCAAATATTTCAGACTGCATGAGAAAATTCTTATAAAGATATCCCTTTTTCCATGCCAAAAGAATGAGGTAGCCAGTGTTGTGGTCGTTGCGTATAAATTGTTGAAGCAAGTTGGTGTGGGAAAGAATGCCTGCATAGCTTACACAGACAGTCATAGTGAATTTGATGATGCGATGAGATTTACACGGACGCCTCCATCCTGCCGTTCTATACATGTGGGGAAATAGTGCAATCCCGGAAAAATATGTTGTGTCCTTCTTTTCGCTAACCCGGCAACTTTATAGGGAGCTTGTCTATAGACCGAGGCAATACAATAGCAACAAAGATGTCAGCCTCGGAGTAGTGACCCTGGGTTGCCGCATCCTCAATTTTTCTTGTCGATCCCACAGTAACTGAGAAGAGTCTCCAGCCTACTTGTGCCTCTCCATTCTTTCTCATCCAATGTCCACTCTGTGGACGGGCGTGGACACATGTACATTCACGGGTGTGCGTGTGTGCGGGGACATGTAGGACGTAGCTAAATTTTGTACAATCTCAGTGTAGGGCAGCGCATTTTTCATGTTGAAATGTAATGTTGGAAAGGACCATCTAGGGGCCCACTCTAAATTCTTTTGCCAACGTCATTGAGTGTTGAAAACTTTCTTGGTTGAAGCAACTTGCTGCTACCATAACTTATGTTGTTGACCGTGTGAGTATGTGGTGGCAGTTGCAGTTCTTGCAAACGTGTACACTGCTATCTCCACACATGGAGGAACTTGTGGAGGAGCATAAGAAATATAGAGCTTGAGGGAAGAAATATTTTTATAGTTATTTGATAAGGAGGGAGAGAAACAGAGAAGGGGAGTGGAAGGACTTGAAAGCTTTTGACTTGTGTGCGATTCCAAGTGCGTGCGTTTGTCCCTATCAGCATGATGTGTGCACAAGACTTTCCCCCTAAAATTTTTCAGACCTTCTTCTTCCGCCGCCTTGATTATTATTATGATGTTAGCTGGTAGTATGGTGCACATTTTTTGAATGCCGCGATGCAGAAGAGACCTTACGTCGTACAATATGGAGCAGATGGTATGAAGGGAAAACTGCATCGATTTCCGCTTACGCAGCACCATGTAGCCATTAAGGTGGGAGACAACAGAATATAAATCTAATTTTTGACAGTTCGAGTAGTGAGATGGATTATGGAAAAATTTTAGCGGGTTGACAGTGATTTTCATAGTGAGATTTTGTGTGTCTCGGAGGAGAGTAAAAATCGATTAGATTAGTAATGACATATCCTTAGTTGTAAGAAAGGGAGAGTCCGTTGGAGAGGTCCGACATTTTTCGTTGGAGTTGGTTTTTTACGGTAACAATAACTTTCTCTATATTCTGTGGTTCCAGATAAAGCCGAAACTGAGGGAATTAGAATGTTCAGCAAGCGTTGTTATCCTCGCAGTAAGTTTCCTCGCTCTCTTCCACTGTCGTATCAGTCTGATGGGTGGGTTTGAACCACCAAAGTTCGCGAAGGCAGACAACCCTACGGCTCACCATGCGAGTTTGTTTGTTCGACTAGCTACCTTCCTGTTCCTACCCGTGCTTAATGTGTTCCTGTTGCTCTACCCACGCTGTCTGAGCTACGACTGGTCTATGGAAGCCGTCCCTCGGGTTCAGCAACTGGGGGATCCCCGCAATCTAATCACACTTGTATTTTACCTGCTCCTCCTGCGGAGACTAATCTCCAGTTTCTTCAGACTTGTCAATAAATCAATGGACCACTTGGACAGTGAGCAAGTACTCAACTCTCCAGCCTCTTCTATGAAAAATGTTTGCTATGTTTGTCGATTTACTTCGAGTAATAACAAGTGTTATAACAACAATTCCATCATCTCCACCCCCTCAGGTTTGGGTAATCAGTGCAACTGCAGTAGTATCGCCGGTAGTAACGATTCCGCTAGTGGGAGCTTGAGCAGCTTCAACAACACAACAGTGAGAAACGGCTTCGGTGGAATTCATCAATCTCAGCTGCGGAGCTGGCAAAAACAAGCCAAGACCTGCGTTGCTCTTCCAGCTTGTGCTACGTCTGGTGGAACAGGAGGTGGACATTTCAAATTCACTACAATGAACAGTAAATTTTCGAACACATTAGGAAAAACACTTCGAAGACAAAGCCCATCGTTTTCGGACGATTCTTGTAGTGGCTATAGCGGTAACTGTGGCAATGTCTCGTCCGTACGTGTGGAGCATGGGGCGCTCCTTCTGGAACTCGCATTCCTCATATGGCCCTTCCTACCTGCAACAAATTTATTTTTCTACGTCGGCTTTGTAATTGCCGAGCGAGTACTGTACTTCCCCTCTGTCGGCTTCTGCCTACTCCTTGGTCATGGCTTCCATCGACTCTGGCTGATAGCAGACAGACGACCCGGGGTGGGAGGGCGAAGACTTAAGCAAGTGATTGTGACCTGTGCGCTGGTGACCCTGCTGTGTTTGTGCATCCGAACAGTGCGGCGGAATGAGGACTGGCAAGATGAGGAGGAACTGTACGGTTCAGGAATAAATATCAACCCTCCTAAATCTTGGGGTAACCTCGGCAACGTGCTTCATGATAAGGGACGCATAGCGGAAGCGGAAGTGGCATATCGACAGGCTCTTCGATTTCGGCCTAATATGGCTGACGTGCACTTCAACCTGTAAGTCCTTTGTGTTTTCTAGCGCGTATATATATTCGTGCATAATGCACACATTCGCCCAGGCAGAGTACCATTTAAGTCGTTCAAATCACCTTTAAATGTCCCGTTTGGAAAATTATACTCTCTCCCGCTGCCAACATTGTGTGGAGGAAAGTGCGTGGAAGACTCTCACACTCTAGTCATATCCTTAGTTGGCAGTATATTTCACATCCAAGGTACTTATTTCTGGCTGACAACCTACAAGTAGAACTTGAAAGTTTCCCTTTGACGGAGAGCCATTCAGTTGTTGGGAGTAGGCCAAGAAGTACGACGCTAGCATATGTAAGGACAAGGATTATGCATACATATATGCATTCAATATCCCTCTGCTGTCCTCTTCCTGCCCACCACCACAGCGATGGCACTCTGTCCTACAGCAAGTAACTGGCAATGAGAAAATATTATTGAGCCATGTCATTTGGAAAGAAAACTTCGACGAGAACACGTTCGAACTCAGTAGATACGAAGTAAGGCTCTAACTGTATTGAGTGTCTCTATGTTTGACTGAACCTGTGTTTGTGCAAGAATGGAGGAAAAAGAGCAATGACGGCATTAGTCCGGACCCATACCTTGGACCAAGAAATTACTCTTATGCATAGAGGGTGCTTGTGCGTGCGTAAATGGAGACCAAATTAAATTGTTAGACTACAAAGGAACAAAGTCCTCTGAGAGTCTCTCTCTCTATTTCCCTTACTATACATGCCTTTCTCAATGAATATGTAGAGGACTTGTGGTTAGAGAGAGACAGAATTCTTCAAATACTAGGCTCACGTCTATCTGGAATAAATGCACATAGGCATGATGAATATGTACGGCCATAATCGGTAATGCTCTCAACTGGTGCTTAGTGCATTTGAAGTAGTGGAGGCGCAGTACTATCGCACGCCGCTGCTTGTGCAGAGACCGAGCAAGAAGAAAGAAAAAGAAGGATACTTTAAAAGTATTTTTTCCCTTCCATTAGGAGAGGACCGTGACAGGCAGAGAGTGAGGAGGGAACTGTGCATCTGACATCTCAAGTAATAGTGTAACTGAATAACCATTTTTCTGATTTCCACTTGCCACTGAAGTGAACCATTCCTTCCACTAAAGAAATTTCCTCTCGACAAACAAAACAGCGTTTACATTAGAGAAAACATACATAGGCTTTCTCCATTCTCAACTCGCGCACTTACATACACATTAGACTATGACTTGGTAATGTAGTCCTGTGGAATTCCCGGTGGTTCATTCCCGCGTACTTCCTTCGTCGTCTTCTTTTTAGGCTGCTACTCCCTTCCTTTATTATTCCTTTCTCTCTCTCTCCCTCGACTTTATTTAACTGTCGAGAGTGGAGTTTGTGTCTTGTAACTGTTTGTATCCGGTCTCCGCTGAGGGAGAACGTACAAATGTACATAAAACGGTTCCCGTGTATCCCAACGTATCCGTTTTCTCTTCATCTTCATTCTCTCGCTCACTTGATACAGCCTTTCCTGACTCTGCGTCTCCTCTTCCTCACGAATCCCTACATGAGGATTGAACTTGGAGACAGCTTCAGCAATTGACCGTGTGTATGTACTTGTATGTCTGTGTACATAACTATATACGTTTACTTGTGTCGGCGTTGATTATGAGAAGGGAGAGAGGCCCTGGAAGAGCTTGACGATTGACGAGGAAGGTGTGAATGAATAATTGAACAAGTTTAATTTACACATGTATGTATTCTTTGCAGAGGACTTGTACAAGAGAGCCAAGGAAAACTGGATGAAGCATTGACTTCCTATCGATCCGCCATTCATTTCCGACCTCTACTAGCCCGTAAGTATATCATTACCCGTACACTTCCCTTTGACTATCCATTCTGCATATTTTCTAAGTTTAAAGGCTTCCAAATGGTGTCTCATATCCACTGAATTGATGGACATTTTAGTCGGCTAATGGCGTAGAAACATTGGGCTGGTTGTATTCTGTATGTATGAGCAATGTAGCTGGCATGAACCTGAATGATATTTTACAGACATGATGCATTTTCCATTCGTTTATCAGCAAAACATGCAATCCTCTCCCCATTCGCGTAGAAAAGGGGGATAGAATTGCATGTTTTGCTCATCAGCATGTTTTGCGCCTCAGCGGCCATAGCAAGGTAACTACATACTATGTAACCGTACACAGCCGGGGAAAGGCGCCTGGAGGCTCGGCCGTTCACATTGGACGATATGGAACATTTACCCCAAGTATTACAAGTTAAATTGAGTTAAAAAACCCGTATGTTCTTCCGTATGCGTTGGCTTTGGGCCTGGAATAGTGAGCTAGAAACTGTAAACGGAGTACATGAGTTTCTACTGTGCATTCTAAAACTGCTGCAATGTGCAGTTGCACATCCTCCTTGCCAAAGCAATGGTTTACGTTTTCTTGACAGCTGAATCAAGTGAATTAAAAACCTATAGAGAAAATTATCAGCTGCAGACTGCTAAGGATTACGTATTGGGCAAACATTGCGATTTCGATGACTTTCTCTTGGTTGTACGTGTGGAGAAAGGTTAGCATTCTTTGCAATAGCTACTCTGAGGTTCATTTGATGTCTGGCCCTGGAACGATATTTATGCTGTGGAAAATGCAGAGAGAATTTATTAGAGCTGTTTTAACATTTGACCTTGATGGAATGTAAACAAAAGTAGTTCTGAGTTTGTTTTATAACAGCCCAACGTATGCTTGAGCCTGCGGTGCACACAACGTCTGATGCTCGCAACTATTAGTACTAGTGGAGGTTCCTCTTCTCCCATCGTTAGTCTTGTATATTTTCAAGTACCGCAAAGCATATGTGAGAGTAAATAGGCAGGTCACATTACAATAAAATTCCCTTAACTTGAATGTAGGAATGCAAAGTTTGAGAAAAGTTGAACAATTTTTTTCTATTTTCTGTTTTGATTAAACACAAACTTGCGTCTGACGAAACTGCGAACAAGTGCCCCTGAAAGAACGCAGAGAAATTCACTGAGTAATCAGTAATCACGAAACTTGTGATTACAACTTGCTGTTCATTTGAAGCTCTGTTCTTCCATATTACATGATTGCAAGATGCCACATCCATATGGATGTTTGCACGGTAGTAAATTGTGTCGGACTAGAGTACATATGAATGAAGATTGTTGTATGGTAAAACATTAATGCTACCAGTGCTCACATGTATGTACAAAATTCTACTGAACTTACGCCGTCCAACGGACGTCCTTAATAATTTAATCCTTTTCACACATTTATTTCGTGCAAAGGAAACGTACTCACAGTCTGGTAATCTTCATAGAGTCCATTTCATTAGATGCCATACAGAAAAAGAGCTATTTATGTATACAGCAGAGCACGTAGACGAGTCATGGATTTGATGAAGGCTAACCTCTTGATCCTAAGGAGGCAGTGTGCCGGACTTTCTGTTCAACCACCCTGTTGGATGATGTATGATGTAGGAGTGCAACAGCACATCTTACATCATAGTTGAAGTTTGTTATGGTTTTAGTCGGAATTAATTCAAACAGACTAAGGAAGGATGAATGAGAAGACTGGAACTTCGAAGGAAGCCATCTCAGAAAGTCTTCTCAACTCGAGTCTCGGAATACTCCAAAGTTGTTGATGATATTCCACAGATTTTTTTACCATCGACTTTTTATGTAGCTCCCGCTGTAAATAATTTTGAAGTTCATGGTTTTATGGAGCTTGTAAAAAAAGGAAGCAAGTACCAAGAGAAAGTTGTAAGTCTAACTTGGTTAGGCTGGTGCGAAACTGGACGGAAGAGAAGCGAGCATGTTTTTATCCGGCCCCTAACTTATGCCTCTTTCGTCTTTCCTACAATGATGGATAAATGCCAGCGGTGCTGCCTGCAAGTGAAAGCCTTGTTTACAGCAAACTGTGTTGGCTGGATAGCATGAGTACGATTGTAGCCATAGATTTCATCCTACCACATCACTGAATCGCTGTCTGCCATAGAGTAATCTTGCTGAGAACGCTACACACTCTTCGTCCTGACAGCTAATACTCACAGCTGAATCACAAGACCAGACGTAAAACAAAAGAGTAAATCTTACGTATTTAAATTTACGTGATTCATGATGCACTTAGGACGTCTAATGTAGCACAATCTGTCCTCATAGCATGACGAAAGGAGAGGAAAAAAGCCTGTTGTACTTATATGTCATCCTTGTGTGCAGTGCGTAGCATTTCCGCACAATCCCGTCCTCCTCTACGCATGCACGAAGAATTGACTCGAACGGACTCCTACTCTCTGTTGTTTATATTGCCCTCAGTCACGAACGATGCACGCATCTCCGTAGTCGTCAACGCCAGTAGTGCATTGATGTTAAGTTTTCCTTGTTGTTGCTATTGTGGACGTCGTTATCCTAAGGAATTTGTCAGCATGATGTTGCTCTTATGTATGCATAAGACTGACTTCATACAAACGTTAGTCACGGGTAACTGTATGTATGTGTAAGAAAGTCTTTGTAGCCTATATGTAATAGGAGGAAGGATGGCGAGAGAGAGAGAGAGAGTTTGGTAGTGTACCAGACTGTTCCTAACGATTCACTGAACGCCTGAGTACTTAGCGGAAGGGGATTAAATCTTGATACCAGTTCTACTTGATGAGTTCCTACAGTGAAGAGGCGAATGGAATTATGAAGAGGGAGAGAGAGAAGAACTGATGATGGAATGAATTTGTGTGTATTCAGTTCCTGATAACTTTCGTGGGATGACAATGCTCATGGGTTATTACTAAGTTACATGTTTGTGTTAATTTGCTTGTGGATTAAACGAGACCCTAGCAAGTATCCGTTGAGGAAAAATGTGAGGATGGAAATATTCCCTTCGTCATATAATTATCACAAGGAGCTTGGCTGTAGGAAATAATCATAATAATGGCATCATATGGCAGTCGAGAACACGTAGTTCAGAGAGTACGTACCCCAGTATGCTAAAGAAGAAGATGAAGAGGAGGAAACGAGAAACGTGAATTATCGATCTAAGTCTGCAAAGCTCGCTCACACAGTCTTTTCCTCTCGCACAACTCTTATTCTCGTAGGCACGTTCATACAGGAGACTCTATAATTAATTTATCTCCCTCAACCAGAGTCGACTACAAAGCTCTTGACTATTGGTTTCCACTAGCATGCATACTTAGTAACTTACTCCCTAGCATCACTCCTTAGTATGTTCCACTTCTGACGAGCCATAATTATTTGCTCCCTGTAGTTGGTCTACAAATTCTAATTGTGTTGCTAATTACAACGGAGCGAACAGTCGCCGGAAACGTAGTCATTTTT
>JAQIWI010000105.1:0-70898 GCA_034698825.1 Deuterosminthurus bicinctus | reverse complement strand
CGCTGAACACATGCACACATTCATACATTCATAGCCAGACAATAAATGGATATCACGAAAGTCAAGAAACAAGGAAAAGGTTGGATTTATCATTTTATTAGGGCGAGACGAGTGTGTTAGAAGCTAAAGTAGAGAGAGCCACTTGATAATTTCTGCGTCTTGTTTGGCTCTACATATCACTGTGTCTATCATAATAATAATGTATGGAAAAAGAGCGGAGATACATTCGTTATGCAATGGACGCTGGATAATAGTTTTCTCTGCTTTTGTTTTCACAGGTGAAGTGATGATCCGTACTTACAGCAATGGGGATTACGTTACACTTCATGGTGAGTCGACTCTCTCAATTATCTTTATCATCTCGTTCCAACAAGTCTCCTTTTTATGGTCCTACATGCACGATATGCTCCTCACACATCTATAACACACGGCTACCATGAGCTACTAAAGTAACTAAAGCCCTTTGTTTCCTTTTTCCCAATGTCTCCTCTGCCTACACATCCTTGTGCCATTCAAGACACTTCTCTATGCTCAATGGTATCCTTTTTCAAACTATCTAACTCTCCCCATTCACAATTTCCATACATTTAAACCCTTTAACTAGTTTACACACGTAAGAGATGCTATTATGGTAGAGTGGGCAATGGCTGAATGTTTGTACATGAAGGCAGTAGTAGCTGTAGCTATTTGACCTAAGGTGTGTGAGTTCCTGTCGTAAAATTTCGTAGGTATTTTAAACGCTCTCTTTACAGAGTAAGCAAAGAAACTCTTATAATCACAGCTCTTCTTAATCCTCACTCTACTAGCCTATTGTTATAATAAGTATGGTGCCTTTTCTGTGGACAATGATGCTGACGACATGCCTATCTTCCCTACGGATTTGTTTGCACTATTGGACTGCATTCATTTCATTCGTCGACATAGTCGTCGTTTCCCTCTCTGTCTCTTTCTATGACAACGGACTCTTTTGTCTTCTTTTTCCGGTGGGGAAACGCATGTGTTTGTGAAAGAGAGGGGATTTCTTCATTGAAATTCTCAAACTAATGTACGCTGCTGCCCTCATCCGTGCACCATAAAGTACGCAGTCATACAGTGAATTTTCAGCCTCAGAACCCCTGCTGCTGATCCATCCGTTTCTCCACGCCATTAATTTTAGATCGGGGGATGTTGTATGTGCAGTATAGTAAGAAGTGAATGATGATTTAATGTCTGCTCAGAGTGTGTATAAGATGGAAAAGGGAGTGAGAGATTTCAGTTCAACACCTGAGCACGCTCACTACATGTGACCCCAACGGATTCTTCACTCAAAAGTTTATCGATTTGAACCAATTTTTATGCCCTGTAGAGACAGCTAGCTCAGATGTTGGAGTATTCAAATCATCTATAAGAAACATGCTGTAGCCCAAAATTTCATGTACTTGGACGTAGTATGAGAAGGAATGAAGGATTTTGTACTATGATATACCACTCACAGTTTTCATCCGTCGTGTAATTCAGTTGGCATGGCATACTGTGCAGTTTACCTTGAAAGCCATTTCCTCTTGCATCACCCATCCAAGTGTAAATATAATATCTATTTGATCTGGATTTTTCCATGAAAAGGCTCAAATTTTCAGGCTCTAATGAGTACGGATGTTGGGATCTGGGAGAGTTGTACATTGCCAAAGTTTTCAAATATTACGCCTAGCTGGATTTAATACCCTTTGGAGGTAATTAAAAGGTCCTAAATGATCACTCAGGGCAAGGAAAGAGATGAATGACCCATAAAAAAGTAGAGAGGAGAAGGAAGTCTAATGAGATTCGAGTAGAACAAGATTAGAGGATGCTCCTTGTAAGTGCAATGAGCGAAGCGTTAGTGGAAAAGGAATAATATGTACGGCGGAAGGAAGAGATGGTGCAAATTGGAGGCAAATGATGATTTTTAAAATCCTATAGAAAGTCATGATGTATGTAAGGAAAGGAAGGTACATTCAATTACTATCTACTTCTTTTCCCTCTGTTCAACACACATGTACAAAAGTAACTTTGACCGGAGTGAGGAACGGATGGAATCGGTAAGGATTATTATGTGTGGCATGTGTGTACGTGCGATGCACATTAAGATAAAGTGTGAGCTTCGGACACACACACATACAAATGTACTCTCTCTCTCACACACACACATATACTACACACACAACACTGGCACTTGCAGCAGCTTTACTTTGTTCACGCTCAACCGCCGCCTATAATAATAATCTCGGCACTATTACTCACATGTCTCAACATTATTTTACCGTGAAAAGCTCGTGTATCTCTTGATTCTTGGTCCATGTGCATGGAAGATTTATAGTTACATGTGTGAAATATGATGATGTGCATATGTATTACATGCATAGGATGAGTGCCTTCGTGCAGTGAGTAATAAAAAATCTATGTACATTATTGCAGTTGTCCATGCGAAGAACCTCCAGCCTTCGTATCGGTCATCGTGGAAATTGGCTATTAAGGTGAGCCAAATATGATTACAGTTCAAGTAGTTAGTAGTGTTGTTGCAGGTAGTGAAGAGAAAGGCTATCTCTCTCACACAGCGCCTCTCCTTCGTCCTCACAGTTAGCCTTTTTAAGTTTGAACGTGACCATTTGCATTGTAACTTTATTGTGACTTGTTTTGTTAACATTATCACTACTTTGTCTGTCATCGAGGCAATTGATCAAAGTGGAGAAAGCCTTAAGTGTTTCTGTACCGTTAGTAAATCAACTCTAATTGACATTAAGAATTTGGTCAGAAGCATTTCTTGTGGGCTGCCGTGTTCAGCTGTAAAACGTGTAGGCGGAAATTAAAGAGAAACAGAGTCTTGGACTTAGTCTTCTCGATAATAGCTCAGAGTAAGTTGCTGCAATACTTGTTTAATCCGGTTAAAGTGGTTAGCTTTTAGCCTCCGTAACCCATGTCACTCTTATTAATCGATTTATGACCAAGAAGTTTTTCGTCAGTAAGAACGCGGAGATGCTCGAGTGATAAGCCATAGAGTTAGGAGTTGGTTCAGAATGTAGAATGTACATACTCAGTCTTGATTATGCATTGAATTCACGTCTATTTGTCAAGCGTCCTATTCAAGTGGAAAGAGCATCCATCTTGAAGAAAATATATTAGAGTTGGTAATGCCTTCGTAAACAGTTATTCTCTCATAAGTAGACACAATTATGAGAAGTATAGCGAAAGGCTTGCTGAATGTTGACAATCGAGTCTTTCTTCTTTGTAGGTTCAGTCCGTCTACATGTGGGACAGTTGTTATCATCTAATAGTATATGTGTGGGCGAGCGATTCTAAAGTTAATGTCCTGTTACAGATTTCACTTCTGCCTGACGCTGAGGCCACGTTTACAAAATTGGAGTCTGTGGAAGTAAACCGGAATAGGACTTGGGTCAAAATCGATCAAAAGTTTTCCTTTGAAGTCTCCAACCCGGAAAAGTTTAGCGACCAAAAAGTGTTTCTAACTTTTTGGAAGCGAGTTGAAAGGTAAGAATGAGCATGTTGAATTTATAAGGTTTGAATGTCGTATTGATTTCAATGCTTGGTTTGGATCGCTCGACAGTTCGTTGATTTTCTCGGAGCATATGTGAGCTCAGTATGTGCTAAGCTGATGGAGAGTGGATTATAGGCTGAGTCTTGCTAAGCCACATGTGATAATTACGAGTACATGTATTTCATTAAACTGGGGCTTTCAGCAGGATGCATGTAAGGCTTAAGAATATTCTCAGAAAAGGACTAGAATTAGATGAGCCGGTTTCGGGCAGAATGAGTCGGAGAGTATCTGCAGAGAAGCATGTGACTGAATCATTCACAATACATAATGTGAATGTATGGAGAGAGAAAAGAAGGAAAAGAAAGTTAGTAAGAAAGTTTATGTGTGTGACGGTTTGAGTGAGTGTGGATAGTTTGTCTCATATCCTGCTATACTCACACGCCTTGCATTATCCCAGGCTTTAAGCTTGTGGCAACTCTTTTACTTGCCTAAGCCCCGGCTAGAACCATGCGCCTGCTAGCTTTAGTCTTCTTTATTGGGTCAGAATGGGATCGTATGTGTGTCGGTAAGATTGAGTAAACTTTTCTTTAGGTAGAAAAGTTATTCCTCATATTATGGTTCCTTCTTCTATCAGAAAGTCCCCTGATGATTTTCATTGACGACTCCTTATAAAAGAGTTTTATAATTTGCTTCATTCCCCCCCGAAAGTTTCTCTCGCATATTTCCCTTTCACATTTCCATTGAATCAGTTACTCTTTAAGTATTCACTAAGAACTACACTCTGGTTTATTTAACCTATTTTAATACATTCCTTCCCAAGCCCACTTGACATTTAATTGGTTAAACGTTGAGGCGGACCTCTTGACATGCTTTGATGATGGTTTGAGTAATATGAGAGCTTTGTTCCCTTGTATGTATGTACAAAAAGGAGGCACCTTTTGAACCTTTGTAAATTTTGTAAGTGTCTGCCTATGCATGTGTGTATGCAATCTCTCGTGGCCACGTTACATCCGTCCTTGTCGTTCTGACACACTCAATGTCCGGAAATTAATTAGGATGGCCCTTAGCATTCTCTTTTTAGATGGGGGATGAAAGGCACAGAGGATGAAAGATTTAATGCCAACGGTGGCTCACACAAAAAGAGTAACCAGCTGTATGGAAGTCTGTGGGTTCGTGTATGCTGGACGACGGAACTAGCTCTAAATAAATGACTCGATATAAGCTGGTAGAATTTGATGGACAATGTAATGATTGGAGGGGATCTTTATTGCGAAATATTACGCTTCCTTGTCTTCTCCAGTGGATTCCCAGTGGCGCAGTTACTCAAGTCCCTCTGCGTGTAGAGTGATGAGAGAAGAGAGACAGTAGCATGTGTGGGATCCATCGATTACATTGATGGAGTCACGAGGTCCACGTCGTTAAGGATCTCCCTGCCGTACCAGTCAAAATCCCATATATTTTCCCCCACTCGCTCGCGTAGCCACCCAAACCAACTAATGTCATTTCGGCATGCTGGCAAATTATTTTTTGTCCACTCAAGCTTCGTATTTGCTAACAAGCCCGCATACATAACTCTGGCCACGCTGGTTTTACTGCTCAGTCTATGAAGAGGAAGCCAACGAGCGGAAAGTTGGGGAGGGGAATGAATGGAATTGTGAGGAGAGATATTGACTTGAGGTTTGTCCTTTGAGCACCTCAGAGTGCATGTGTGCAGATCTGAAAGCTGAAGCAGTGAGTCAAGGCTGTGATACTCCCGATCGATTGCTCTCAAATCCAATCAAAGACATAAGTGGATGCATCAACATTTCCACGTGTAATGTCACGCAAACAAGCGCGAGGAAATCAATGTATGCAGGCAAGGTGGAAGGGGGCATTAAATGGCCCTACATTGAATATGATGACGTCCCTGTACTTTCACCAACACACTCACAAGTATAAGGTGGTCATGCCCATCATATAGACAGTAGAATTCTCGTGACCATAATAACCGTTATTTCCGCACAAGCAGCACATCATAAATTCCTTGGCACGCGGACTTTCATTTGAAGAAGTGGGCAGGTCTCTTCCTGTTCCCAGAAAACCCGGCCTTTCGTAAAGCTTTAAAAAATGACCAGCCTCAATAAGATATATCTAAGGGATATTACTAATCCTGTCGGAAACGTTATTGAGGTCTCCATAACCTTAGGAGGAATTCCAAGGTTAGAGAAAATATACTGTCTGCGGATGTACAAGTTGCTTTTCCATGGGATTCTCCTTGGAAAAGAACGACCTCTGGACGTCATGAAGAGGAACTTTCTCTGAAGGAGAAAACTTTTCCTTGCTCTCTCCTCTAGAGTAATGGAAATTGAAAACTAACGGTAGGGACCGCACATACACACAATAGCTCCTCTCTCAAGACTATCTCTATGTATGCGGAGGGAAGGGGAGAGAGATAGTGTGCATTGCGCCATACATGCTGACGGTATTCTCTGCTGGCTGGAAGAGAAATATCCTCACAGATGCACTTCAGTTTTAGCGCACATTCTCTCTCGCTCCAAGTCTCCGGGAAGCATTCCCTCTCCCTCTCGTCTCTCCCTCCTCTGTCTCCCATCAATACATGTTGAGATATGTAGGTAATCCTGTCTGCGCCTCGCACACTCTCTACCATGAGTTCAGGCTGCTGCTGATGTAGTGTAGACGTGTTAAACTATAAAAACATCCTCATCCTTACTGCTCTCTCCTACTTCTCTCATCTATTTTATCCCCGCTCTCTTTCCCTGTCTTACACAGACCTTCTGTTCTATGCTCTAGAGACTAGCCTGGGCAAAGTAGCTCCATTGGAATGAATGCATAGTATACTACAGCATTCAAAGCTACACTTATTCTTAAGGCTCCGTTTGAGCAAGGAGTGCGGATGTGTATATGTATCATTGATGCATGCCTTTTGATCCTCCCACATGAGAGACTGGATTTTTTTCTCTTCCACCCTTCAGTAATCTGACTGGAGGTGACAGTAAAATTGGAATATCAAATTTCAACGGGATGATATGGCGTGCTTAAGTTTATGGCAACTTACAAGGAAGACTGAAAAGGAGGTAAATTGAGTTGTTTAAGGGTGTAGAGAAAAAAAGTATTAAGGTAAACGATATGGAGTTTGCTGCGGGGAAAACTGCGGTTGCTTCATGATGCATGAAGTAGAGAGAGAGAGAGAAAGAATGTTACATCAACGTAAAGGTATAGTAAACGGCAGTAACTATTATCCTCACCTTTAGCCACTCAGACAGTTGGGTACACAAGTGGACATAAGGCGCAGAATGTCATGCTGTTGGACAAAGAGCACAAGATGTCAAGCAGTGCAATGTCATTAAAACACTGTGTATGCCACATAGTGACAAATTGACGAGCTGCTGCATGGAGAGTGAGGGTGAGATGAAGGCTTGTACTAAAGGGAAGCAGAATGACACACGCTACTAATTTTTTCCTAATGCTACACGTGGAGCTTGGGGATACGAGAAAAAAATTGTACGAGCGAGGGGGGAATATTTTCATTAATAGTCTCGCCAATAACCAACGAATCAGTCTGTATTCTACTTTCCCCTCCATAGCTGAACAGATTGGGAGGTAGTGCAGAAATGCAAGGCACACACACACATTATACACATAGAAAAGAGGAAAATGAAGGTTCTTTTGTGAATGTGCTTGTGTGACGATGACGAGTTGAGTCCATAGAAGAGTTACGCCATCACTGAAGACGCTTTTCCCTCTCTAAGGTAAAAGTAGAAGGCTTATGTGTGCCTGTGCGTGGTGAAGATATCTTTTACCACTCCTGCTCCTACCCACTGTACATGCGGCCACCATTGAATATGATTTCATGCGCTATTCACATCCATATACGACGACGAAAGACGAGAGGGAGAGCGGGTTATACGCAAGCTTAGTCCTTGACTGTCCTTATAAGACTTTACAAAGTTGCTTGATTTCTCCCGTACACTTACATACATCTACTACGGGCCACGTAACACACAAAATGCACACATGCATGCTTATACGTGCATACTTATGTACAAGTCATACAGGCGCTTTGCAGTGGGAAGTTGTGTGAGCAGTGGCACTAGGAACGGGAGCGGCAGGAGAGGAGTAACTTTTCATACTGGCGAAACGCTAGCTTTCTACTCACTACTCTCCCTACTAGTGTGGGCTTTTGGACGAGCAGCCGAAGAAGCAGCAAGATTCCTCACAGTTCGTTTGTAATCATACACGTTCTGCCTTGGCAGTGTTAGTGGTGTGAGCGAGTGAGAGAGAGTCGGGAGAAATCTTGCAGCCCTCTTCCTACTCTGATTCTTATTTATCTCGTCATATTTCTCGGGCCCCTTGGTGTACATGAATCGTGCAGGCTTTTTCACTACAGGATTAAATAAGAGTTAACATTGGAAACAGTGTGTGTCTATGCGACATTGACGTCTGTGCTTTTCCTTAGTCTTTCCTCCTTTCACTGAGAAAGTTGATTCGGTCTACTACATAGTACTTACTATATACTTAGCAAGTCATTATTGTCTTCCGATAGAACTACATACTACAGTGTTGTGAATTATTACATAGTGTGTTATGAAGTACATGAAGAAAGATATGGTGATCGAAGTGTGGTAACAACGATTTCATATCTGCAGCAAGACCTCACTGAGTGAAGTTAAGAAAGAGAAGCGAGGGAAGAAATTGTTCGTAAATTATTGATTGATTTCTTATCCTTGGTGGATGTGAGTATCTGTGTATGTGATTCTGTGTGTGGATGTGTGTGTGAGCAAAGTAAGAAGAGGAGAATTATTGGCGTCATTTGAGGAGAGTGTGAATTTTCAGTAGAGCATTTAATCTTATTGTGCACGATTAAATGTAAGTGAAAGTACTGCTATCCTATTTATTTGGTACATATGGATGTGTGGAAAAATTCTTTGAGTGTGTGCAAGGTGGATTCGTGCTTGTTTGCGCATATAGTATGAGTG
Source organism: Deuterosminthurus bicinctus (assembly GCA_034698825.1). NCBI lineage: Eukaryota > Metazoa > Arthropoda > Collembola > Symphypleona > Bourletiellidae > Deuterosminthurus > Deuterosminthurus bicinctus. The sequence continues at coordinate 62,414 of JAQIWI010000105.1, read as the reverse complement.
TGCGATAAGGGTGCGTGTGTGTTTGGAGGAGTAATCAGAAGATTCGAATTTGGAAGGGATTTTCAAGTGTGAGGAGGAGAGAAGGCCATTTTGAGAATTGAGAGGAGTTTAACTTAAAATATTCAGCTAATTTTTTTCCACTAGGGGGCTCATCAAGCGCATAGTTAAAAGAATCTCGTGTGACAAATGCCATAAATAATGCATCACTGCCATCCTATCTACGAGTCATTGCGGGATATAGGATGAAGAGGAGTAGCCTAATTGTATGCAAGGACTCACTGTGAGTACTCTGTTCAAGCTACAGGATACAAAAGACTGTGTGGGTTGCTGCTACTGGAGATGATGGTGGCTGTAGTAGGTCCACCACATGTATTTTACAGAGGCGCATGTTAGGCTAACAGCATTCAATTATTTACGGCTCATGCATAAGTGACGTCAGGAGCTACGGCAGTTTCCTCATCATGGAGGCTCATATATAAAATTGTATAGGAGCAAATTATTATGAAGAGAAAAAGCAATTTGAAAGAATTCATGTTATTCTTAATTTCGTATTTGTTGTTTTTGTTTCTACAGAAAAACTCTCTTCCTCGGATGGACGACGTTGGATCCGTCCGTTTTGAGTACCAACAGCAACAACAACAAACACAAGGTAAGCCTTGTTTTTTTCTCATAGCAAACTGCACGGTTCCAGTCTACAGTCTCTCCTTTTACTTTCTGGCACAAATCTTACTGCGAATCCGGTTGGATTTACTTCAAGTAGGACGGTATTATTATGTATCCTCGGGGGGTAGTGAAGAGGACTCCTTGGCGTACTCTTTATTCATCCTCCTGTGTGTGTGTGTGTGCGTGTCTGTGCAGCAGGAGGAAAATGTACTTTTGTGACACTGTTGGATGAAACTCTCTTTAGCTCCGTTTATCTGTAACAACAACTCGGGTGAATATCCACTGTGTATGTGTGTTTTGTGAGTATACAACTTTGTGAATCTTACATGGGTTTTTACAAGCAATTTAATGTGTGTACAGTTTCCCAACTTTGCTGTTTATACGTACAAGATTTCCCATTAATGGTAACATCCGTCCATTTCCATCACCTTGATGTGTGAAAACCATCATCCCGCCCTAGATGCCATGAGGAGTGCACAGCAACTATACTGCTGGCATTGATTTCCTGTGAGTGTGCATGTATGTGTATGCGTTGCGGCACTGTCAAGATTTACTATCATCGCGTGCTTCCTCAGAATCTTCCACATCACATTGTCTATTCAATTCTGCCATAAATACCAGCATCTCTCAGTATTTTCACTGTAAGAGTGGGCTGCAGACCATTTTTCACAATGATGAATATAAATGACGAAAATAGCTCAAATATTTGGGACCACATTTCCCACGTATTTCCTTTCCTCTTCTTTTTCTTGTTTGAGGAAGGCTTTTTAAAAATGACGGGATGGCCTAGTAGCGGCTGTAGTTTCACTCCGAGAAGACCGTAGGATGCTTATGAATGCAAACTGCGACGCAACTAATAACAATTGAATTTTATTATGCAAGACTTTGAGGTAGTTTATGTTAAGTGAGTCACTACTACTATACGGTAAAGGAAGCTGGCTACTGCACATAACAAGAGCAGTAAGTTTAAGGTTACGGCTATTCAAGCCTGAGCCACGCTCACATACAAAGCTCATATCCTTATCTCTTGGTCCGCATACAATTTGCGGACTCCATTTCCGCTTCTCTCCGTATTCCATGGGTCCACTATTCCGCGGTAAAAATTTCACAAATCCACTCGCTTTATTTTCCTCGACCATTTTCATCAGAGAAAGTGTGTGTGTGTGTGTTCACTTTGTAGTCTAGTAATGCATATGAGTATAAAATGCGAGGCTGGATGATGATGATGCGGCATATGTGTATATATATCTATGTCTGCTTAGAAAGGCTTACTGAGTAAGGCTGTTCGAAATTTCATAAAGGAGCCGGTAGTCCTTTGTGTAATATTACGAAAGAAGAGGGCATAGAAAATATGGTGTAACTTTTAGTAGTGCTCCTATTACTATGGGTCCTGCTGTAACCCAAAGGACACACTCGTACATCTTCAATTTTTCTGCCCGCTTTTCACAATCCATACTCTTATGAAGATTCAACCCGAAAGGTACATAATGTCATTGTGTGTGTATGTCTGAGTTTGTGTGCGGGTATGTGTAGGAAAAATGGAATTTTCTTGGACTGTCTTCCACGAGTTCTTGAGAAGTGAAGAAATGTGTACGAAGTACGCGAGGACATCATCCTGCAGGTCCAAAACTCTCAGTCATGGCTTGGGTGGCTACAAGGGAAAAAGTGTATTTCCAAGGGAATCTGATGGGCCTAGGTTTGAGTTGAAAGGAGAATGTGCCAAAAGGGGTAGTTGAGGAAAGCGGGAGAGAGAAGGGATAGAGTGATGCTGCTGTAGTAGTGAGGAATCTGGATTTTCATTTCGGATTCGCGTGCGTTCTCCTCCTCTGTCCCAAGAGTCAAATCGATACATTGCATTCTCCTGCTATACTCTCGCTGGTGCTGGTCCAGGGGAGAAAGAAGAGAAAGAGCGCTGGAAGAGACGAGTTCTGGCTTGGCTCCCGCATGTAAATCTAACCCTACTTGATCTCATTCAGAGAGTATAGGGCCGCATATTTGGTATAACAAAGTGTATAATACTACGGCATGGAGAAACCCCACTGCTGGTACTGTCCTCGTGCAGACTACATGTACTCATACACACACTATCTCCATTGATTATGCATACTGACTGAGTCAGAGTAGAAGACATACTATTCACACAACTTAGCTGGGCTTGAAGTGTTGGACAAGTTATATAATCAAGTGCAGCCATTATGGTCCAATCAGTGAAGTGACTCTTCCGGAGAGGTCGTTGTAGTAATATGAGCATGCACAATAATGTAACACTCTTTAACATGGTTTAGGACAGCTACACTCGCTCAGTGCAGTGAGTAAAAGTTTATGCAAGTTTTTACAACAAAAATATGTTTTTCTCTATCCCAAGATAGACACATACAAAAGATAGATGCTTAATTGGATTTTATCCCTTTGAGCATACGGCCTCTCTGCTGACGTTATTTTCACGTCATTCTGAGTGCCTCCATTGTCTGTGATGTAGCGAGAGAACTTAATGACTCTCATCGTTTCGATTCATTGCATCTCTCTAGCAAGGCTTTCATTTGAGCGTATATGTATGACTCATCCCGAGCTATTTAAGATGATTAGCGCGGCTGTGGAGGATATCCGAGGAGGAGTGAGGCAATAATGTCATTAGCAAAGACGCATAAGCAGCTGCACGATCCTCACCGTAATTGTTCTGTAGTGTGTCACAGTTATATGAGAGTGAGCTGAATAATAAAATGGGATGCTAATTTTTTTTACCAGGATGACGCTCATCTGTTCTAAGATTATTACACACTCACAAGGACGGCCGTAAATTTGTGTGCGTGCTTAGAAGACACAGACCCTTAATCAGGCTGACTCGCTCTTAGTATCTGCTCCTGTACAGCTTAAGCCATAAATATTTGAGACAGTCAGGTAGTAAGCCACACAGTGTGTTCTTCAATCAACTAGTGAAATACGAGAGGATAAAGGCTGTCATATTACAGAGGTGACATGGGAACTTGTGTCAAATCTGAAGAAGAAATGGAGGATAGTGAAGTAAGCACTTTTACTTGTAACACCCTCACGTTCTTTGTCCGTGTGGACAATGACACAGGCTCATGCATGCAGTGTGGTGCATGCAAGCTTGACGTAGCATGTCAAGTTCCCATGCAAACCTTTAATATTTGTGTGTGGATGTGTGTAAATAAAGGCCCAACCACTGCGTGGCCTACTGTACGTATGTAGTACTGCTTACACCAGGTTTCTAATCCGATTAATCTTCAACTTTATTATATGCTCCTGTACAGAATCCTGTAGATCTCACCTTTGATACGAGACCTACTTTTATTTGGCAATTTTCGCTGTTCTCGCAACTGGAGAAAATGGAAAACTTAGGCCTGTTTATATACATGAGTGACAGAGGAATAAATTTCCATAGTGAAGGAAAGGGAAAAGTGTGGTGTGTGTGTTTATGTGTGTGTATGTGTGTTATTGTTTATGCTCGTTTTCGTGTATGGCTGGAAAAAAAGGAACTTGTGTATGGTGTGTGTCAAGTGTTTGCATTATTTTTGCGGATATTTTGTTAGTACGGTTGAATTGCCCAAGAATGTGTGACAGAGTTGGCAGCGGTTTATATAGTGTCGTCCGGCTGTCCAAGTTGCTGAGACCTTGTCCTCGGTCTCTTCAAGTCAGCATGTCTTAGAGTTATGAATTAGTTATGCATTCTATGTGTGTGTTCTCCTATCGACCGAGAGCAAGTGGTGTTGGAATACATACAAATGATTATAAAATGTATATATGGAACCAGTTGGGCTGGCACTGTTTGACTTACAGTGGCAGTGGTGAACTATGGCTAGCTTTTCTTTATTCCAGCGGAATTAAGGAAATTGAGTGGTTCAAAGGACTAAAGAGAGGAAGAGTTAAGCGAAAGGAAAATTAATTTGATGGAGAGCTTACGCCTTGACGGTGCATGAAGCCAATAATTAGAACACGAGCTCTATGAAACGTCTTGCTTAGTATAAAGACCCTGCTTCTTCTAACCTAAAAGTTTTTTTCTCTTTCAGACTACACAGTGTTGGCTCAAACTTCGGAAGAGGAAAATGAATGCAACGTCAGTATCTCAGACGGCAACTTATACTCCAGCAGCGTACAGTACGACAGCATCCATGCATGCCGGTGGCGGTGCTCGAACACCTTCGTCCAAGTCATCACCCTTGCCGCTGGAGATTGAGACTTTGGAAGAGGTTCAAACTCCCGACACGCAGGACGAGGACAACAATCATTACGACCACCACCATCACTCATCCTCCTCAGACACCGGTGTCAAGTCTCATTTCCCCAATTCTGCTACCATGGACAGTGGAGTGGAAGATTGTTGTGAGCCGGCGGGAATGCAGCCGTCGATAGAGTTGGATGAAACTAAAGGGAGGCGGATAGCAGTCAAGATGAGCAAGCAGGAGAATCAGGGTTATGGCTTCAGCGTTGTCTGGGTCTCACCTCCAAGGTACTACATCTACGATGAGCGTAAAAGTGTAGAGAATTTTAGATTTGTGACGGAAGTTTTTAAAAAAGTTAGCCACTGATACGTACCAAACATTATAAAGTTAAACATTAAAGTCCCCTTTTAAAGGAAGCTAATTAGAGATCAAAGATAGATGAAGGAGAAGCCATTAAATTCTACTGGAAGATTCTAACTTGGTTCTCCAATAACCTCTGTCCCGGTGGACCATGTCGGTTGTGAAGGGGGAATGAGGAAGTTAGTTGTTGGGGATAGGGGGGAGTGCGTTTAGTTACTTGGTGGAAGCATTTGCTTTGGAGGAGATCGATGTGTACGTATATATACTTACATGTAGACTGACTATCAGTGAATCTCTGACTGGTTTAATCTAATATTTATGCTGAAAGATGTGGTTTGCTTGGTAGGATTTTCTAAATATTTAACTTGAACGGCTCTTTTACGACGCATTCATGAACTAACCCTTTGCTTTGTGTATTTTTTATTTTATATTTACTTCCTCCGACTTCCCCTCGTGTGGTACTTAAATATACTCATATCCTTCTTTGCACGCACGCAGGATCGAACGGCTCGAGAAAGATAAGGTTGCGGATTTGGCTGGCTTGAAGATTGGTGATCTCATCATTTGCGTCAACGGCGAAGATGTAACTACAGTTCCGAATACAACCATCTACCACAATATGAAGTAAGTTGCAAATTATGAGTTTCTAATTCTAAGCAGGCTTATTGAGCACCATTGTTCGGGTATAATAAATGCGATTGAGCTAATTCTTACTATAGGAGAACGGATTGTAGCTTTGTGCCTTATTGACTTTAGAGAAAACGAGGCTTTCTCATATGAAAAAGCAAGGGAAGGAGAAGAGCAGGAATTCGGTCAAGACTAGACGTGCTGTAGTTAATGCTGACTCGAATGACTCATACGGACAGGACAAAGAGAAGTGTGGCCTTCATAGGAAGCTAGGAGAGAGAGAGAGAGAGAAAGGAGCTAGAGGGAGATTCATTTCCCGCCTTGTTATGGGTAATTCTCTTTCTTTCCAATGATTTATGTCGGGGAGGGGGACTGTTCCGTGAAAGTTGGTGTAATAGGACGGAGATATGGCAGCGGTATGCAGTGGAAAATCCGCCTCCGATTCCCTCCGAATCCCCTCGCTACTTCCGTTTTTTTGTTAGAAATATTTTTTCGGGTCATGAGCCGAGGATAAGTGTATAAAGTGACTCAAATGTCTGTGTGTGCGCGCGGAGCTTTTACAAAGAGGGATAGGGGGAGATAGACGTAATTTTTTCCAATAGCAGTAATAATAGTGTCAGGTGTAATATAGGATCTTATGTATGAGACGAGTTTCCTCTTTCCCACCTCCAGACGTTCACACTTTTGAAGTCGACCAATAGTAGCATCTAGGGTAACACACGATCCGGGTTTCTTTTCTAGTCTTGTATACATGGGAGCTCAGCATGCTCTTATCCAGAAGATCGTGGTCTGGTTATAAAATAGTTGTGTAAAGAAATCCGAGTGCACCTTGGTACCTCCATGTGGCTGTATATCTTTAACAGTTCTTAACCACTTGAATCACGTCCGAGTGAAGGGAATTAGCTTTTAGTTGCACCTTGTGTGACCGTTGAATCCCAGCAGTAGGCTTCAGCATGCGTACCATGTGCTACTGACGGTAAACGTCCGTCTAATTAAAGCTACTACAATATTGATTATTATTGTTGTGGGTCCTGTAAAAGTCATTTACAGCCCCCGTTGTTAGAATAATCCCATGCAGACGCTGAGCCACGCCGCAATTTGTATGCAAGCAGCGGAGTGAGAGGGGATTTTGCGACAGCCATTATGATACTGCTACTGTTCTATTGATCCCTCCCGCTGCAATTTTTCATCCAGTCTGTGCAAAGGATAATGATGTAGGATAGCAATTTTGCTAAAATGGCGTCATTCCACCATTTTCTACTCTTTTTAGGCATCTAATCTTTGTTTTCAGTCCCTACTGAAAACAAATTAAGTTTGCTCAACAGGGATTTTTTTGAAACCTTTCCAGCTTGGTGTCGTCCTTAACTATGATTTATCGGCCGCTTCAAGTATGTTTTGCTGGCTGATGCACTTGGAGGAGTTTTCTTTACTTGATTTCACCATCAGTCTCCCTTGTTTGTATTGACATTCACTAATAAGAGTTCACATGCAGTTGTCACACGTATTGTGCTCTTGCATTGCACTTATGTTGTGTTTTGTAATGTCATGGATTTGCTAGCATTGTGTAAATACTCCTAGTCGTCCATTTGTCATGGCAGAAAAAATGATTAAAGATCTTTATTCAGCCTACGTACATACAGAATTGAAAAGAAGTGATTGGGAACCGAACCAGTGGTTTTATTGGCATTGATGGATCGTAAGAGATGGACTGAAATGGTGGAGTGAGAGCGAAGCCTCTTTTATTTTCACTCACTCCATGTCTGCAATTTCTCTTCTAACGATGTAATCAGTCTAATTGAATAGTAGTTCTTTTTTATACTTACCCTATAAATGTGCACTACATCCCCGCTGTGCATAGAGTTTCGGCACGCGAGAGAGGTGTATGGGATAATGGGAACTCTGTAGCACTACACAGCAACTCCGTCGGTATGTAATACGAGGTAGTTGCAATTTGTTGATTCCTGGAAAGCTTGACTTTATCTGAATACAGCAATTCGTACTCTTGAGTAATGATGAAGGCCAGAGAATGAGGCAGGAGCGGTTGTGACCTCGTGGATGGCTCTTGTCTTACTTTGTAATTAGTTCTGATTAAGCTCATAGACTCATGCTCCTCTGATTACTAGTCACATTTGTTATTTCGCCGTATGAGAAAGCTGAAACAGCAAGGATAGAAGCGTTACATACAAACATTGAGTCTGATCTCGCACTAAGGCATTAGCGTAGGAAGTATGTGCTGAACGGATTTGCCCATGTAGTCATACTATGGCTGACACTACCACTAATATCCCATTCGACGTACTTTTGAGCCTTTTGAGCATCGGCTGACGTAAGCGAAGATGTTAAATCCTTCTTTAAGACCCCCTCGCTCTTGGCTTCTTGCACTGTGGGTCCAGTGATAATGCTCAATGTGGTGAGGGCAATAGTATGGCAGCTTTGTAAAATGTCAATACACTTATGTAGTACTATGCTTGTGCAGTATTCATAACTGGCTTTTTGACCTTTCATATTTAACGAGGTATGGAGAGGTTTAAAGCCGGATTTGTTCTTCTTGTTACTTTCTCGTTCGAACTCTATATAGTGATGCAAGGAGGGGAAAAGCATAGTAATGTTTACATGGAAACTGGCCACACGATGATTAAGCTGCTGTCGTTATACGGCCGCGGCGTTGGTAGTGGAGCTGCCGCAAGAAAGTTGATATTGACTGTGTGTGCACGCTCTTTCCGCCATGGACTGCGGCACAGAGTTTATATTTTCTGATTGAGCTGTGGGGTTCACCAGGAGCATGTTTGTTTAAGTACCCAAAGAGTGGGTATAGTGGTGGCTCCTGGAGAGCCCCTGGTAGTGTTTAATTATTTAAATGAAGAGTTATGGACAACTCATTGCGTATAGGGTCAACCTTGGGTACGTTGAGGAGGAGTTTAGCGAGTTTGTCTTCCTCCTCACTTCTTTTGCCTCCTTATAACATTTTAATTGGACTTGTTCTGGGCTCCCGTACAACATTCTTTGTAAGCCAAGTTGAGTCTAATTTGTATCCACTTTGTCTACCGTCCTTCTTGAGGAAGAATGTATGGAAATGCGCACAAAGAGGATTGGCGGCTTTTGCAAAATTCCTCAAATGGCTACAAGAGGCGATGGTTTGATGATAACGGGGATGGAATTCTGTTTTATATGGCGTGTATAGATGTTTGTTGTGTATGTGGTGGGAGTGATTTCGTGGAATGTAGTGGGAACATAGAGGGGAATTCCCTGTCAAGTTAATCTGACAAATAGCAAGAGCACGGAGATTTACTTACCCTGTTAATCTTTAGCTCGAGGCTTGCTTGTTTTTCAACCACTTGTATGCGAAGCGCATGGCTAGATTCAGGATATATGTATTTCTACACGGTGGGATAGAGGAAAGTATTTAACTGTAGCCTCTCTTTTATAAGCCATAAACGGCAAAACTTCTCTGTCTATGTTAAAGCGGAAACATGTCGAGTTGCTACTTGCAACCTTAGTATGCACTCGAATTTGCTGTGAGAAAATGACTTTTCTCCGACGCCAGCTATCACAAGTGATGTGGCTTTGCACAGTTAAGGGGATTTTTATCTGATTACAAGGAAGAAAGATGCAAATGCTGAACTTGCCTTCAGAGTTTATGTATGGGAAACAGGCAGGTGCTTGTGCGGAAAAAATAAGAATGGATCGATTTGGACCTGTCGTCGTCGTGTGCGTTCCCAAGGTAATCGTTGTGATGGGATGGGAGCTTGTAGTATTTTGTACGGGTGATTCTGCAAGTGTCAAGTGAAGGAGCGAGAAACGATGCGGAAGTCTGAGATATTACTGGAGTTGCACCGTAGGTGTTATCCTGGACTTTGATGATCCCTACGGGAAGGGACATTTGATGTATGGCACTGTGTCAACCGCAAGCCTTACTCGTTCGAGTCATTAGTTGCGGTTGGTAATGTGGGAAGGGGTGTCCTGCACACATCTCCAGATTACGATCTGTTGATTGTGCCGTAGTCACTATTCTTTCAAGCGGTGAAAGTTTGTCTGTAATTTTCTTTCACGGTCACGAAAATACTACGAGTTTGCTCCAAGACGCTTTCATTCCAAATGAACGTGGGCTTGAAGTTTGGAGAGTGTGGTAGAAAGAATGAAATGAGACTGATGATAAGGAGTGGGAGGAGGCTTTTTCTCACGTATAATCCCTTCAACGTACATCATGCTATTTTAGGTGTGTGGGTAACGAATGCAGTGGACGCGAGCTCAGGTTTAAATATGTTGGATTCAGTTATTGCTATCGAGAATCTCATGGTGATTTTTGCAGTCCATTTATTGTTGATGAAAGGTTGAAAATAAGGTAGCTATTCGGTCATGACTGGAATTTAATTGAGCAAAGAAACTGACACTTTTGTTTGTCAGCTGGTCGTCTCATTATTGGCGCAGGAACATTTTATTGCATAATGATTTAATAATCTTATAATTTACCTGTGTACTAATATATTTTGTGTTTTATAATGGTTGCAGGACGACTGGAAATGATTTGGAATTGGAAATATGGCGAAAAAATCCACCGGCTCCGACGCCGGCGACAGTCGTTAAGTCCAACGATACCCACATTGGGTCAATGGTTATGATGTTGATGACTGGAACGGGAACGCCTAGGACCAGTGCGATGAGCCCTGCTACGAATGAAAGTCTTCAGAATGCTGTGAATAATAATAATAATAATAACAACAACAACAATACTGTTCATTGTCCAAAACATGGACCACAACCTCACCAGCACCATCATCATCACCATCACCATTCGCATAGTTCTTCCACATCTGTGAACAGCAATTCGCCTCACCTTCAAACCGAGAATGCAAACACCAATATTAATAGTAACAGTAGTAGTCAACATCATCATCACCATCCTACAGCTCCGCAACAACAACAACAACAACAACAAGCTGCTCCAACTGGGAATGTGTGTAGTGTACATAATATTCCCTCCACAGCTGTCAACATTAAGAGTAACAATCCACCCATTAAAGTTCAACTACCTCCAGTGTCCATTTTAAAACCACCACCACCTGCTCCCCCTGCTGGCCAACAGCCTCCTATGGTCTCAAGTCATCATAATCAACAACGAAATCCCGTTCTGGCCAATAAACATCCCACTCAGCCGACTCTCAACTCATCGTCATGGAAGATCCGATTCAACGTTGAGGTCGGTCAAGGAACTATTGTTTAATTCAAGAAAAATCCTCAGTTCCGCTTACTTTATTTTTTGCTTCGTCTTAACAAACAAATATACGCACAATAATATTATTTTTGAAATACCTTTGTATAGTTTACCTCAACAATCACATTGTATACGATTTTTTTTTGTAATAGCAAAATCACTGTTGCACAAGGCATTTTATATTTTAAGTCTCATTAGTTAGTAGGAACATGATCATCAAGCAGATGAAATATTCTGTGAATTCTTTAGCGTGTGACCAAAATGTGGATTTAATAATTTGCCTATCTGCCAAATTGTCAAGTATGCTATTCGATAGGGGGTCACCAGTTTGTAGTTAGTCCAGTTAACTGTGTTACATGCAGCCTTGAAACCTTATAATATCTTAGTTTGTTCAACTTACTTTTGTGGGAGTGTGGGAAGTGAAGTGATGGAGGGACTTAAGATCTTTCTCGTGGAGCGAGTCGATTTGCCCACAAAGAATCTGACATATATCACTGGAGTAGTAGCCGTTCATTTGTCCATAGTCGGCTGCAGTCCTGCCGTGATAGAGGCTTAATTAGAGAGGGCTTTCAAGAAAGGAGGAGGGATTTAACTGGAAACTTTTTGTTCCACGAAACAATGCCTTATGAGTGTGTAACTGTTGCAAAGGAAAAGTTGAGGGCGAGAGTAATTTCCTTACTTGTGCATCAGCTTGTTCATCATGATCATGAGGAAGAGGCGGGAGATGTTAACAGTAGCACACATAAGGCAGAACTCAGTCAGTGAGTTATAAGGCCCTACAGATGTGAGCTTGAGTATACAAACACGTCTTCGTGTATACAAATAAGTTTAATTATGTGATTCTAGACTGAGAGCAAGAGAGAGAGACATGGGCATGAGTTGGTTCGTAATCAGGGAGTTAATTTCGGTGTGGTGCTGGTGGAAAACCTCGACCTATTTTCCGTCTCACTCTGATTAATTTCTTATCTCCTTTACGATAATCCCTTTCCCTCCTGTTGTGGTTTTGGTAAAGTAGCGATCAGGACTCTCCGGGTATGTCATCTGCAAAGTGAAGATAGTGTGTCCCAAATACGTTGTTTGCCCGTCTGTTTTTATGCGGGGGCAAGGAGCTGCTTTGTAATCATGCGAATAACTGCTAATGACAAGCCTGTACTTAGCGAAAATGATGGACCATTGCCATAGTCATCAAGCTGGAAAAGATATTGAGGGTTAATGGAGCCTCTTGTACACAGCTATGAATGTTAGCTACAGGAACTAGGCCTACTTATGCTCTCCCATGAAATAACTAGCGGTATGTGCTGCGTTCAATGCTTAAGCAAACAACTTTTGTGACCATCTTTCTGCTTCACTTAATATGTGAAAATATTTGGGTCAGTTGTGGAAATGATGACTCGGACGAGTTGATCACGTGTGTTCAGCATATGTATACCAAGGATGGGCGTTTGTCCAAAAGTTTATCTCTCCTGCACCAGTCCATATAGCTATCACATACTGCAATGGCCCACGAAAGATGAGCGATGAGAGCACTTTAGGTTCGACTGAAATGGTAAAAATCATTGCTGTGTATTTGACGTCGTGTCGTCTGTGTACTTGCGTGTCGTAATGGATGATCCGTTTGGAATGGAGGATACATGCTGTCTGCAGAATCAAAAATTTAGGATTATGCGGTTCTTCCACATTTCCTCGCACATCCGTTCAAAGCTACACACGCTTTTAAGCCTCCAACTTCCGCCTTATGTGCCCGTAAAAGTTTCTGTTAAGTCGGATCATTTTATGATTACGTATTTATGCCCTCCATTAGTGTTGTGTGTGCGTAAAATGATATGGTTGTAAATTCTGTTGTTTTAGTCTCTTGAACCGTCCCTTTTGTTTCTTAATATTGTTGTACATTATGTGTATTTTTCTAGGAGTAAAATATAATCATTATTCAGCATGATGAGGCTGAATATGAGCTTAAAACCAAATAATGTGTCGCATGTTGTGAATTATTACTTTAAGTTTATTGCTGTTGTTGTAGCCTGAGTTCAACAATGGATGAAATCTCCCGGTGTTGCTTTTGTGTATTTTTAACGTGTATTATTTAAATTTTGTTGTAATTTAAGTGTATTTATGGATTAGTTTACCTCGCTGATTGGTTTGACTGGAGACACGTTTGACTGTTGCAGTGTTTCCAGCACCAAATACTATTTTTAGTCTAACACCAGTACTACCTCCAATTGTTTGTTTGTTGTACACTTTTGTGAGAGAGTTTTTCTGATTGTCTGTATGTTATATTTTGTGTGTTGAGTAACCCTGTAATGTTGGTATGTATTTATAGTGTATTTCTACGATTAAGCTGGTTAGTGGTTTTACCATCCCTTAACCGGACCTGATATTTGTGCAGTATTAACTATCATTAATTTCCCTCAACTTCCTTGCTCGTTTATGTAATTATTGTTATTTTTCCGAGGCTACCTCAATTAATATGCACGACAGCACAATAAAATTATCAATATACCGTATCATTTGTGCAATCGTAGTGGTTTCTTTGTCCATAGTTGTAGGACTTACGTTGATTACGTTGAGTCGAAGTTCCCTCTGATGGATCTGTTTGCAGTGACATGTGAATGAGTGAAAGTCTAGTTCTTTCATGATGATGTTATTTTCTACCGGTGAAAGGTGGCGTTGACTGTAACGGTGAAAACGTTGAAGCCATGAGGGGAAAGTGAAAGCTAGCGGCGGTTGCTAGGTCCCATGTCGATCTACAGGTGGCGCTGGCAATGCTCGTAGGACATCGCAAACGGAGAAAACTGTTTTCTCTGCTGGCTCAAACTATAGACTAGGTAGAAGATGAGGGTGTCTTTGTTTCATCGACATTATTAAACTTGGGTTTTGAAACCAATGTAGCCAACTTAGCACCTTCTCCTATAGGGACCTTGTCCTACTTTCCAATCGATTCTATATGAACTCAATGACCGCGGCCAGAAAAAATGTGAGCTGCGTCACAGTTTCATAAGATGACTTACGAATTCATGAATCCTTTGTAATTTACGAAAATGTAACCTCATTTCGTGAGTTCGAATAGTAAGAAATTGTTGGCCTAAAGAGGGTAATTGTGTGAAGAAAGAAAAAACTACGCTGTAGAAAACTGCGTCTAAAGGGCAATATTCTTTGAAAAATAATGAAATCACTCTGAACGTAGGCGGAAAACTTGTTTTTCAGTTTTCCTCCACTTACCGTGTCCCGGTTACGTGAAAACATATCCAGACTTACTAATATAACTACCGTGAGAAAAAACGGCGTTTGACACCTGTGCTAAAGAAGAGCTATTGTAGTTTTAGAAAGGTAGGGATAGATTCTGCGTTGTAAAATTCGCGATAATTTAGTGTTTTCATCTACAATAAAGTTTTTTCCTGCGTATTCCGCTCTTTAAAAAGATGAAAAAGCTCGCTTCTTGGAAGTATCTAATAATTTGTTTACGTACAAAATCTTTAAGAGAACTCATTGCAGGAGATGGCAAGTAGAACTTCAAGGGACTAAAAATCAGGGCGCATTTAGACTCGCTAATTATTGAGGCAGTTTGATCACTTCTTAATTTCTGCTTAATGATGACGGCACACAGTGAGAACTACCAGGGTTTCTCAGGACAATAAAAGTAAAAATAAGAAATAACTATTTAGACTTTTCATCGTTCTCCTTAGGCCTAGAAAAACATCGGAATAGGTTGTATGCACACATATTATTATTTACACAGCATGTTTCCAATTTTAGTTGCTATTCAGCAAGTTTTATACGGATTTTTAAGAATTACGGATGTGGATGTTGAAGTTGTATTGATGAACATTCGCATGCAGCTTCTGGACAATGAAGAGGACTCGCTGAAACAATTTTTCATCTGTGAACTCAAGTTTTTTCGTAAAGTTGTTGCCGCCTTGGACCGGTATCTAATACCAGCTCAAGCTAAGAAACTCTTATCACCCCAGGAAATCCATTCCATTTTTTCACACATTATTCATGTAAGTACCCTTGAGTAATCCTATAAATCTACATAGATTTCCTAAGTTGTAATTGACTATTTGATTCGACTGTTACAGATTATAACGATGACCAAAAGAATTTTACAATGCGTTGCCAACGGGGCACCGAAGTCTGGTTGGAGGCTTGGTGACATTCTTTTTTCCACACATTCCGATCACGTGAGTGATAGAATGACTCTCAATTCCCTCAACATCTCTGTAAATATTTATGAACAACATCAATCATGACTTTTTTCATTACAGCTTTCAGAGATTAAAAATGGCTACACGTCGTACGCCCACAACTTGGGGAATTCTGCATTGATTCTTGGAGAGAAAATGACTCTGCAGTCCTTCGCTCGCTTCGTCTTAGAAACCCCTGTGCCAAAAGGACACCTCGACATAACTTCCTTACTCTTCGCTCCACTCGAGGTAAACAAGCATCACATTTCACATTTCCAATTCCAATCCGAACTTTCCTTTGAAATATGAAACAACATTGGCGTATCAGACATGTAAGAGCTCCTGCATCCATCGGGCTTACATATGTCTGTGATGATTTCTGCATCACAGACGACATGTTTTTTTGAGCAGTAAAGTACAAGTTCCAGCGTTTTCTCAAGAATCAAAGTGGATTATTTTTGTCTCCATGGTATCAATTTCGGTAAACGGCTGGAGGTTAGATCAAAGCCGGACAAGTTACATTTTCAGACCATGGAGATACTGTTTTCTTTTCAGGATTTTTCTACGGCGAATTTATGATGACGTTGAAAATTCGACACTTACATAAGGTCTTCTCTAAGTAATAAAAAATTGATACAAGACTATTATGCTTTTTCTTCCACAAAACACTTGAACGTCAAGGGCAACGGAAAAGTTATTCTAAGAATCGCAGGGCTTAGCAAATTTTTGATCTTGTTTGTGGGTTTAGAACGGAAAGGAAAGATACACTTTGAAGCATTTACGGTTGCTACATACGTATAGATGATCTTGAAAGATCTTATTGGGTAGTGCTCTGAAGATGATTCAAAACGAGCATTGTCATATGTGATACTTTATGGTATGATTTGTATTTCAGCACCTGAGGAATCTGTGCGAAATTTGTGATGAGATTGTTCACCATTTTGACCAATGGACTGACGTCAGTGCTCAGCTAAAAGTAAGTAATGCACGATTCATAATCATAACGTCAAATACTTTTAAATAATTTATTTATCATTTACGTGAGTTTGGAGAGCAGTTTTTAAAAAGTGAATCAAACTAGATGATGAGCTTGTTGGAGTACAAGATTTTTTTAAAATAATACTGGAGCATTGAACCTCCAATATGATGTGGCTCTACAGCAGGATTTCCTCTCGTTCCCACGCTCAACATTCTGTCGAAAATCCGTCGGTGTTGTAGGGTGTTGTAGTGGAAACTTGAGCGAACCGTGAAACTCATCTCTTAGTTTTCAATAAAAAAAGTAGTTCGGGAAACCATGAATTCATTTTTAGATTCATTTAAGGGTTTCATCTTGAATACAACAAGGTCATTGACATGAGTCGTTAGGTAAATGCTGACGTGAATGATTTTGAATTCACAATACATTCTATTGTAAACATAAAAGGCGGCCAGTTTCCAGGTATCAGCCGCTCAACCCTTAAGAATTGAAAAGTGCTTTAACTCTAAAAGGTCGTCAACCTTCAGAGTTTAACACGAGATAGATATATCGCCCATTTGACATGGTTTCTCAAAAGTTAACGCATAGGATAATGAATTCTCTGAGTATAGCGAAGTCTAAAAAATTCGATGATAGCGTCCTTTTGGAAATTTATCTTTAGAATTCAATCAGTCTCTGAAAATAGATTTTTAAGCTTAATATATATTAGGCTTCGTGACGGTTCTAATAACATTGTTAATATTCATTTTTTACTTGTTCCTTTGTAACAAGCTAAATTAATTTTGCACGTCTAGGGCTACGTTAGCTCTCACTCAGTCAAGCGTAACTTTGTTAGCCATACAATAGCATCCATACGAAAATAATATTTGAGACAAAAGCTTTCGCATGAAACGAAGAGTTGCCTATTTGCATACGATTTTCATCATAGCACGCTCCAGCTGAGTGTTCAATTCGTGATAAACTTTTTTCAGGAATGTTATGCCAATATCGTTGTCCACACGGATTACATGGAGCCAATCTCCCACGTGAGCATGAAGAAGCATCCCCTTTTGTCCGTCCGCGATCTGGAAAAACGAATTGTGTCAACGACGTGCCAAGTAAGTGAACTGCTATTATTATCCATTCGTGGTTTGTACATGGAATGGGCAAGTACAAAAAGGGTTTGTTGTGGAGGCAAATGACAACAGAGCACGAATCCACGCGAGTCCCACCTTGTTTTTTCCTTTCCTATAGACCTTGCACAACAGGAGTGATTTTGTCTAATCTGAACAGATGGTCCCGTGACTCACGTTCTTGAGCTTGTGATAGCAAAGAGAAACACTAATTAGGCCAACTGGGTTCTATTCAAACAAAAATGGTCGCTGTAAACAAACAGCATGTGAGTTACGCAGGGACTCGACTGTACACACTCGCTTCTTCGGTATTACCTCTTCCATAGCAAAAAACTTTCAACAAGCCTTATTTTCCTGCCAAAATACGACGTGAAAATGCATTCGGTACTCTAAACTTCTGCTGGATCTCAAATTGTTTTCAACGCCCACTTTGAATCTCAACAAAGGAATTTTTGATAGGAAGTCAAAGCCAAATGGCCACTGAACACGTGAGTTGAAGAGCCGATGGCTCAGCCTATTTTTAGCTTCTATGACATTCTTTAAGTGTGTCATTTCGGAAGAAAGCTAAAGTGGGACGCATGAGACAGTCGATTTATTTCTCATTGTCTGCGTTCTGTGTGTCGGTTGAAGTAATCAGGGAAAGGTACGATCATCATTTCCTGAGGTAGAAACGCTCCAGAGAATTGCTTCAGAGATTTGTCTGGTCAAGTAAACCTGATAATGATTAAGTGGTTTGATCAAGAGATAATACACGGACACATATGAACAATGGATACTAACGTAGCCTTTCAGCTCTAGGTATTTCCTGGGAGTAAACTCATATCATCTATGGGATGATGTCTCGATGGGATTAAATTTCCGCGAGCCTGTTGGCTTCTATTTGAAATTTCTCCATTCCTGTTTGTTACTATGCTACTGGGGATTCCAACTATAGGATTTGCTCAAGTGACAAAAAACGTCCTGTACAGAAGTAAAAAAAAAAAAAAGTTTTTCAAACCTTGCCGTCGTGATTTCTTATCGAGAAATGTAATTAAATAAGACTATCCCTTGAGGGCTTTCAAATGATCGCTCATTTGATCATTAGATTTGTCCATAACAAAATAATGAAATCTGATAATACTTTCTCTTTCTTTAGTTGCTTCTCTTTCTATTAGTCGTAGTTTGAATTGATAGAAATGTACTACAAACAAAAGCCTGTTTACTTTGCTAGCATGCTGACTTATCCAGCGTGATACAGTTGAGGGCTTCAGAAAGCGTGGAATATTGGAATATGCTGCATTCTAGAAAACACAGTTTGATTACAAACATTTGTGAAACATTTCCGCAAAGAGACAATTTCGGCCGTTGATTTTTGCCACAATAGCCGTAATTATGCTTTGCTATAGTTGCACTGTGACAGGCAGACTTGCGAGAGTCCTGAAAACTTAACTAGAACCAGGTAGAGATCGTAGAAATCACGTGTTGCTAATGCTACCGTGCAGCTATCTTAACGCCGAGCTTTATTTACTGCGCTATCACATTTCTTGGTAATTTTTCCCATCAACAGCATAAGCGGAATCTCACTCACAACATCTTTACGCAGTTCGCAATTTCTAAAAGGACGTGCTCAACGAAAAACAGAATAGTGGGATGAATTTCAATATGCACGTGAACTGATACTCACGTGTTGATACAAATTGAATCTGCAATATGCTAAGCTAAAAGAGAGAAAATAATTACCTGCAGGGGGATTCCTAATCAAGGCTCATAGAATTTCTATTCTATGAATCTTGTTCCCAATCAGGATTATAGTAATGGGGTTTCCAGCTGCGCGCATATGCAATCAGTTGCTCTTTATATTAGAATTATGAGAAATTCCGAGTATCGCCTTAGGGTTATAAGGCACGATTGTTGAATGTCCTTTCGTAGAATTTATTACATATCATGGTACTTACAGAAATCCTATATGAGTCGCAATGTGAAGTCACCACTCGGCTTCCAAGAAATGTGTAAGTTACGTCGAGTTCGAAACGCATGAAGCCTGCAGGTGCTTTAGACTTAACTCAAGAGCCAGTTATAAATAGCTGGAATATTCATTACTTTAATGGAATTGTGGTGTGAATATCATACCACCCTTTTTTGGCTGAGTTTTGGAAACTTTAGCAAGTGTCGTCTGAAAAAATGCTATAAAGTTTCAAACCTTAACCAACAAGTAAACCAATATATATTTACTTTCACTACCGAGCATTTAATCACATCCAGCTAAATTACTAAAACGAGCAACAGAGTGGAATCACGGTTGATTGACTCCCAGACAGATTTACGCGATGCGGCACAATTCAATTTTCCCAATCAACACACTTAACCTGCAATAAACTCCTGGGCGTCTGCTCGTCTCGGCATATAATTACAATTCCTAGAAGGTAGCCCGGCAGAAGAGGCAGAAAAACTGTAATTAGATTGGCCTACAAATTCAACTCGTGAGCAAACTATTTGGAATCATTATCGTGCCCAACCCCAAGCTTCTGATCTCAGAACAATTAGATTTACATCACACTACAAAAACCAACCACTTGCTACGGAATCTGTGCCCTATCAGTCAGACTTTCACTTTCACATGAAAGCCATACATAGCTTTAAAGTACAACGAAAAGGTATAAGTCAATGAACTTTCTCCAGTATTTTCTCACCCGATCAAATAAGAGTGAGAGGTGAAAGAACTGCTTGCATCCATTCAAATAAATCTGCCATGCTTGTGGAGGAATTCTGGAATTCTCCAACTCCATACAATTGCTGGAGCAATAATTTTCCCCACGTCCACACTCATAGTCCTCCTGGGGCATGGGTAGCAGACATTGGTTTAATGATCGGGATTAAAATCATACGGCTGCACTTTTGGCAAAAACATGGCATTAGCTGTAGTATTCATGCTCTCGTAGAATACGTAGACAACTACTCGATTATATACGTAGTTAAAGTCCCGAAAACTAGGCCAAAGTTTTCAGATGATTTCCTGAAACGCAAGAAAAAAAAGTCATGAACAGCGTTGTTCTCACGCGAAGGACAAAAATATATTTGTTCACGGACAACTCAAAGTGTTGAGATTAAATTGGTATTAGGAAGTTGGCACAATTACTTTCTAAATGAGGAAGAAAGTCCCCTCAGTAGGAGGCTCAAAGGGAATAAAAAGTATTTAATCCTGTTCGTAATGCGAAAGTACGAATTAACTCGGGAAAGCGTGCATGAAAAATGAGAAGTCCCGTGATATAAGTGATGTAACGAAGACAAGGTTTGTTTTCATACACTTTCGCCGGTCTTACCTAATTCTTATGCTGATCTTATAGAACTAATGAGCTGGCTGCGCTGTTCACATGAGAGGATATTATCTTTCAAGAATGATTTAATTCACCTTGTGATTCAATTCTCACGACCTGTTGACCTCGGCTACCAACTTCGTGCTACAACGTTTATCAAACGATCAGGTTGCATTATGAAATTCATCTCATTTGTGCAACTTATCATCATTAATTAAAGGCGGAGAGTCGTGGGAAGGGAACAGGAACATATAGCTTTAATTGCGCAGCAAAAGTAAGCAGAACTTTCGGAATTTTGAAATTGTAATATGACGCTGGAACGATGATTTTTCACGATATTAATTCTGAGAAGTCTCCAGTTTCCTTGGTATGCAGATCAAATGCTGCTGTAGCTGGAGGGAATCTTATCTATATATACGCGATAGGGAAGAAGAACACGTGTTATTAAATATTTTGTTATGCGGCAGGGATTTTACGTAAGGGTGCGCAAATTCTTGATGAAAATGATTATAAATAAAACTCTTAATTTATATTGTAAACAAAATGTTACTACAGAAGCAGCGACGAATTAAAATATTCGAGGTCGCTTTTGTTTTACTCATTTATTTTTAATTTGTTTAGATGTAAATCTCTGTCCGCAAGTTTTGCAACGTGAGTACCGAGTCACGCTCACTCCTAGAGCCTCTTTCCTCTGTTTCTCACTAATTATTTCATTAAAATAAATTCCAATTACCTTCAGTTCTAAGAAGGCGAACTTGTAGTCAACAATGTTGTAGGTATTGGTTTTGGTTGGAAATTACAATTTTTTCGTATCGCAGGCATAATTGATCCCTTTGCACTGAAATTCCGCAATTCATTCCCCGCAAGTTGGCCAATTATATTTACTTCCAGAGAGATGAACATATTGCTCTTTCAGCTGTGATTCCCCTTAAAAAATGATTCACGTGAGGTTCTTGTATGACTTTCATTAATTAGAAAGAACATCTAGAATAACATGACGGAGATTTCTTTATGCAACAGGATCGTATTCCCTTTCGTTATTAATTCAGCCCACTCACGTTCTAGAATTTACTCTCTGGATTATTACTATTACGAAAGGAGGAATTTATTTACTCTATATGTTAATAAATGCAAGTGCGTGGTAGTGATCATCAAGGGTTGAATGTCGGCAGACGAAATGTTATCACATGATGTCAATGAATACAAGTTTAACAGTTTTTCAAGCCGAGTGAACGTGACCTACATCAGTAAAATCAAGTTACTAGGAAGTTTTTTTAGAACGTTACAAATAAGCTCATTACTTTCTCACTTTGTGAAAGAGCGGGATCGAAATCATGATGATGATATTTATATAACTAAATGAAACATGTAATGCTATCAATATGTTTACATTCTGATAGAAGGGAATCCTAGTTCGTCGAAAGCTGCTGGGAAATTCTGGTGAAAAATAGGGCAGGCAGCATTCAGCGTACTTGTAAAAAATTAAAAAGTTGAGAAATTTCTTATGAACTCGTACTGACTATTTGATGAGGCTTCTGTTGAAACTACTTCAAACGCTAATGCTAAGACGACTTATTAAACAAAAAATAAATACACAGTTGTTAGATCACGCCTTTGAGTGCCTATAGCTTCATGACGAACGCTTGGGTTGTTTACGACTGAAGAGTTCAATTCACCTGAGAAACACCATTTATAAATGCTGTTGTCGAACTTTGAATTATTTCTCTGCGTAAGCTAGCTTCCTGCCTTCGCATTTCCTCGTCACTTGTACTTCTACCGTGCATCTGGAAGTATTTGATTATTTGATTGTACCAAATACCCGGGGGCCTACTTGAAAGTACTACCAGAAGGGTTCTATTCTTGGAACTGTACAACGTGATCCTCTCTCGTTTGTCGGTATGAAATCACATCGTGGTGAGGATTGACGAAAGCGATTGACAGATATGTCTGCAAGGTCAATATTGTAACGCACGTGTGAAACGGTGGAACAGGAAATACCAATTAATTTTTTTTAAACGTATTCGCATAGTAATAACACAAAGTGACAGCTCCTTTGAAGTCGTTGCCTTTAAGTAAGCTTGCTTTTTATCGAGCAAATATTTGAGAATGCTCCCTTACTAGTACATTGCTTCTGCTTCTTTGTTTTTAAGAAATGATGAGGTACACTTGACAGTACGGAAGGATGCGGGTGAATGTAATCAATTATGTACGGGAAAAGAGAAAACAGAGACACGGGGATCGTTTGAAACAGAAGGAATGAAAGGAAGCCATAATTGGCATAACTAGACAGCCCTTAACCATAGTGTTGATTACAGTACATAAACCAACGAAGAAAACAATAACGTTTGTATCACTAAAGTAAACAAACATCGAGAGATTACACGTGATCTTTGATCCCGTGTTGTCCCTCGCTGTTACTTCTAAAGACTCCAGAAGGGTGGCTATCTTCCTCTTTGTAAGTTTTGCCTTCACATGTATAGGAAAATGGCTGCGTTACCTTGGAAATTGCTCTGATGTGGTGTCGTAGTGGACATTAGGTATTAGATGGGCTGTTTGATCTTTTCATTACAAGCTCACGTCGGCGTTTGTTTCAGAGAATTACTTGGCCATAAGCAACCCGCCTCTTCACACCTTCCAATCCTGACCTTATGTATTCATGGATCTCATGTGTATCCTGAGTTCCTGTACAAACCCAATAAAGAATGAAAGAAAGTTTACGAAGGCGCTCATGAATTTTTCTTTTTTCATTATTTCCAGCCGTTGAAAGTGAATGAAAAAGGAAGGAAATGGCTCTTTGGAAGTCGATTATTCAGGAAGGAGACGGATGGATCTTGGGCTCCTGTCTGGGCATTTATTTTCACCGATATTATTGTTCTCACGTCGCATATGACACGCGACCGTGTCTTTTTCGTCAAGGAGGCTCCCATCAGACTGGAGGATGTTGTAACATTACATTTCAACCTGCCCAAAAAGAATGGTAAGTAGCACAGTTGTTGTCAAGGAGTCTCCTTATTTTCCATGCTTTATAGTTTCACAGACCTCACTGGGTAGTAATGACTTTTAGTGTAGGAGACGGTAGATGTGTATGGATTTTAATCAAACGAAGTCCCTCAATTCATCCCAGTTGATATAGCTGGAAGATGAAGATGTCATTAGAGAAAATTATCGAAAAGACTAACCCATAGTTATTTCCTTTCTCTTACATCTCACGTGTACTCTAGCGTGTATTCGCACATGCAATACTTCTGTATTTATAAATAAAATCAGTGGTTTAATGGTCTAGAGAGCTAAAGAAACCGCTCCAACCAGCCAACCAATGTTATACAAATAATATGTTTCAGTAATGTGAAACAAAGAAGACTCGCCAATTAACCTTGAACAATATGTAACAGTGGTTGTTTCCCCTTAACTGAATGTCATTGGGAAGACATTAGAAACCACGCTTACTATGGATCGATCTCCTTGGTAATGACGCGAATTTATTACTATAGGAATCGAATGTTGCGAAAGGTAAAGAGAATAAGAATTTCTAGCTCCTCGGATATGGTTTCAATTAGTGAATCTTGTCTACATATAAGTAAAAATGCTCCAGACAAAGTTTTTGTCCGAACTGCAGTAATGAGTTGCTCGTTCTTACAGAATGGTCTACTAGCTTGCAAAGGTTACTCTCATTAATTCTACAAGGCCACTGGGTTCAAAGAGTATAAAATTATGAATTGCTGTAGCTGTTACTATCAAATTAAACGTGGAGGCATTCCAAAGAAATGTTACCCAACAAATCTATGTCTTTTGTGTCCAACAGAGAATGAATTCAGGCTGGTTTTCGGGCCTGAACCATCTCAAACTCATTATGGAAGGTTTGATAGAATCTTGCCTATCTACCGGCGTTCCAAGTCTAACCAAATATGCCTAAGAACGAGCAATTTACAACTGAAGAGCATATGGAAGCTTCTTCTCCAACGGCAAATGTAAGTTTCTGCTTTTTAATATTTTCCAAAGCTTCGCCTATGCATTATTTTGTGTCTCAAAAAAGTTTTGAATATAGTTAAGCATGCTTTCACGTGGGCGATTGATATTTTGACAGGAATAGTGTTCGGAAAGTTAGTTCAGGGCATTTAGGGACTAAATAGAATTGACTACTGATCTATAAAGTCGTACTCAAGCCCTGATTTAGTGCCCCACGTTAGAGAGGTCAGAGATCTTTGAAGATGACAAGGAGGAAATGAAGACCAGTGAAGGGGTGAACGCACCATCAAAGCTTTTGTGATAGGAATGTTTTGAAGCTTCTTTGTACTCCTATGGTAACCACGATGTAGGCCCGAATTGCTCTTGGGTATGGTTGCTATGATATACTACGATCTTTTAATCTTGTCAAAATAAAAACCAGGAAGTGTGTAGTCGAGAGCTTGATTTTGAAACATGCTGAGATGAAAATTCCTATAAATCTAGCAATGTATCCGCTTAGGTTTTAATTACAAACCTTGAATGAGATAGATGTTGACGGAAGCAATTGAGATAAAAGTTGACGGAAGCAAGTGAGATTGAATATTTTGCATTATAATACGTAATAGAATCACGCTGAACACTCGAATGTCCAAATCCTCGTCGTCCAACTTTTCCATATCCGAGTTCTGTGAGAAATTCCCCGTGAACGAGAAACCTGGAGCTCGTCATGAGGAGAAAATAGATGAAGAGCCTGAAGAGGACGATGATAACCTAAGTGGACGAAGTAATGAGGATGCCCCTTCTCCACCTAAAGCCCCAGAAACACCCAAAACCCCAGACAATAGATGCTTAACCCCGAAAATGAAAATTGTATCAACACCAGCAGAAGTGCGGAAAGTTAGCATGACCACAGAGAAAGGGATCATGTCAAGAGCAGCTGTAGAATCCAGCCAGAAACCTTCATCTTCCACTAGTATTATGTCGAAAGATCCGCCAACTCGGATCACAAAAGTACCTGACCACAGCAGCAAGCAGTTAATATCTGAAAGTTCTTCGGTCGTTGCCACTAATTTGAACGGCGCAACAGTTCCACCCTTAATAAAACAAGCAAAACCACCTATTGATGACCCTGGTCGCACCATGAACCCAGCTCAGACAGTTCGTAGAGGGTCAAAGTCAACTATAATACCAAGTCCCTTACCAACTACTCGAATCACAACAATTGAACCAGCCACAAACCACGTACCTCTAACCCTGGACTTGACGAAGAAAACCACAGCAGGTACAACGGTAGACATTTCCAAGGGAGCGATTGTCAAAAGTCATGAACCGAGTTTGTCATCGGTCGTCAGTTCGTCACCGGATATTTCCCAACGTCGCAAGTCCTCGATGGGTAAATTTACGCAAAAGCCTGTCGAGATGCTTGTGAGTCCGTCGGAGGGAAGTCCCTCGAAATCATATCTTAATAGTCGGAAGAACAGCGCCAAGAGCGAGTCCATTGTCAACAATAATAACGGCAGCCTTCAAGATATGAATCATGTCATTTGCGTAATACAAGAGTCGAAGTCTGAGTGTGATGAGAAAAAGCCCCCGACTTTATCTACAACGGTTTTCCCCGAAGAATGTCAGGGTGAATGCTCCTCTACACAGCATTCACAAAGCATGCAGACCCAGACAGATAGATTCCCACTGTCTGGATCAAAAGAAGTGGAGAAGACGCAACAGCAAGATTCAACAAAGACTGTAGCGCCTAAAAAATCTAATAATTCCACTCAGCGATTACATCACGAAGGCGAAGGAAATGGGAAGCCAAAGGACTCAAGAGTCTGTGCATTATTACAGACAGAGACTCAATCTAAACTTGGTCAAGTGGGAGAAAAGGGCAACGAACTCAGTTCCCAACGGGAGGGATTTACCACAAATAATAGTGGAAAATCACGTCATCAGTCATCAGTTGAGGACTTGAAAGCAGGGATCAAAATTTTCAGCGGGGAATTAGCGGTGGATGGAAGTTCAACAGCAAGAATTGAAACGGGGAAAATAATGAGAGGAGATCTATCTGGACCAAAAATAATGACGAATGCTATTCTCAAAAGTCGACAACAACAAGAACTAATGGCATCATCTAGTTCCGTAGCCGTCAACAGCGGTGGATCGGAAGATTCAAAAACTTGCGAGAGTGCCGAAGGTAAAGCAGCTGATGACGTGAGCAAAGAGCCCATAATCTCTTCGAATG
This sequence comes from Deuterosminthurus bicinctus, assembly GCA_034698825.1. Classification (NCBI taxonomy): domain Eukaryota; kingdom Metazoa; phylum Arthropoda; class Collembola; order Symphypleona; family Bourletiellidae; genus Deuterosminthurus; species Deuterosminthurus bicinctus. The sequence goes on along the minus strand of JAQIWI010000105.1, from coordinate 35,631 downwards.
GCTCAGCTGGTAAAAGGCATGTGATGGCCCCATCAAAGAGGGAATTGGAGAGAAATCCGTCACAGAATGTGAGCAATAGCTGTGCGATGGGCAAGGTATATGCCAACTCGCCCATTGTCAGTGGCATCGGGTCCCAGAGGTCCCGAAGACGACTTCTCTACGACTACAAAGTTCGAAGGGATTACCCCGAACTTTTTGGTATCACTCCGAAAGATCGTCGTTCCTTCATCAAGAGACTTGGAGAGTTGGAAGCTGAAGAGGAGAAGACACTCGTCGCTCCTTACTATTATCATACTACTCTGTCACCGTTACCAAGACCAAAAAACGGCTCAGCTGTCACAACAACAGCAACCTGTGAAGCTGGAGCTGGCCCAGGTGTCACCCTGGTGACAAAATGCAATAACAATAAGAATGGTTTAGCTCACATGAAGATTATGAGCTCACTAGATGATGATGAGGATGACGCAATGAGTACAAGCACGGGGAGTATTACTCATAGTAAGCATCTCATGAATGGACGTGCCAGACCGCACTGCGAAGATGAAGAAGATTCGGATGGCTCATCGACGACAAGACACAATGCTGGGAATGAGCGCTCGGACGAAATTCAATTGCCTCCTCATGTCCCACACCACAACCGTCGTAGCCCTGAAGAATCCTCATCCAACGACTCCGGGATCAGCGAAGAAATTCTCCTCACCAATGATGGTCATGCTAATAAAAATCCCTCATCGTCCAATACGGAAGGCTCGGATGACATGCAGTTGAGTAACAATAGCAGCACAAGCGAAAGTGATCCCGTCAAGTCTGCACGCTTCCCTTCGACTCTGAGAGAGCATGAGGTAACGACTCGCACTGTTCTTCCTCCTACTACTGCTAGATGTGCTGCAACTCCTACTACTTTTGTCCCTAAAGATATTAGTAAAGTTAGTCCTACTACCAACCAAAGCATCAAAATGAGGACTGACAACTGTAGCCTTACAACTGACAAAAGTAGTGGCAGTAGTGCTGCTAGTGTTGCTCGTATTCAAGACCTTCAAGTTGCTAAGCTTCGTTCACCTCCACCAATCAGTGAGAATGATGATGGTGATGTTGTTGTTGTTGTTGATGTTGATAGTATTAAAGACTTGCACCATCAAAATTCCACCACTTCTACCAGCACTACTTCTACTTCTTCTACTCAATTGAGCTCGCATTCTAAGATAAATCATGTCTGTTTTGTGGAAGGAGCGACGCGAGATGGAGTGGAGACGGTGGTGGAATTAGCATCAGCAACAACAACACAAGGTCACCCAACGATGACGGCGGACAAGTCCACGGGAACGGAGGACGATGACTACTGTTTGGATTTATCTTGGCTCGGAGCAAGTAGTCGCGCATCCTCGGAGTCGACATACCGCCGTTTACTGGCGGATAAACGTGAAGCCTTTTTCACACCCCCAAGTCTCACGGACAGTCCGTCACATTATCGACAGCAGCAACAACAACATCATCCTTCCTACTACAGAAATAATAGCGACTCGCCGACACTTCGAACCTCGTTTTCACACGTCACTTCCTCCTCTGCTTCCTCATACTCAACTCACTTGCCATCACAATTCGTAAATCCAGCCCCTCCGGAGTCTCTCGTAGTCAAGATCTACGATGGTGACAAAGTACAGAGTACGGCTCCACCACCCACAACAACTGATCCTGAACCTTGTGAACGAGTCATGTACACGAGATTGGAGAAAGAGAAAACCGCCCTGGTGGAGCGAGTGGAATCTTCAGATGACTCCACATCTTCTTCATCTGATGTTGCATCCGCATCACCAGCTGCTGAGAATGGCACCACAGACCCTTCATGGTCATCTTCTAGTAGTTCCTCTCTTGCGGGCTATTCCAGCTCGATCAAAGAAGAACCTTCACCCTCGACTTCTGCAACAGCAGCAGCAGCATATTCCAGTGGACCTTCAGGTGGTCCAACTTCCAGTCGTCCATTTTCCCTTCAAAGACAAAAGTCATTGCCCTCCTCCTGCTCATCCAATCCCGGGGCCAACTCATCCGTGGTCAATGGCTTCTCTTCCGCCTCATCCCTCGTCAACGGCCATAAGAATATGCTGGTCAGCTCGTTCCTCGATAGTCGCTCTGGCCCAGCCATTGTTGTTACAGAGGACTCACCGGAAACGCCAAAGAATGGTTATTCCAACAGCGATGAGGAGATAGACGAAGAGCAAGGGAGTTGTAGCATTATATCTAATGGTCCAAGTCGAAGTAGTGATAAGAATGAGTTCCTTCGAGTGGAATCCAATGACAGCACTGCTGAGAATTATGGAGACGATGATGACTACAATTTTGACGATGACGATGAGGATTTATCGCACTGCAGCGTGGCCACGATGAATCGCTACGGAACTTTCGAGAGTCTAGAAAAACTTGAGGGTGAAGATGCACTTGGGACAATGCCTGAATTTCGAGGCAATATGCCTCGGTCCAAGGCTCGATTCACCTTTGATGATGATGATGACGATGATGAAGACCTTTTCGAAGAGGATTTCGAGTCGGATTTCAATTTCAGATTTCCTGGACAAATTCAAGACAATACTTACAGTGAGTAACGCTTTTCTAGTAGATGGCGCACCAAGTGGTGTTGGGAATTCATTTCTCGGGACTTTCTCCAGGTGTGTCCCGGCTTGGCCCATTGCCTCCGTTACTTGAGGAGGACTATGAGGATGACATGTATGAAGAGAATAGAGCGAGTAGTGAAAGTCCGAATAACTCGGCCGAAGGTCACACACCAGGGCCATCTCATCATCAGCACCAAATGCATCAAGTAAGGCAGTTTTCTAGTTACATAGCACATTGTTCCATTAAAAAGCACGAAAGTATAAACAGTCACACACATGTAGATACTTAGCACTGAGTAGACTTACTTTCCCCCACGTCCGTTTCTCTTTGTTGCTCCAAAAGACAGGTGTGAGAGGTGATAACTCCTTCCTACTGGCTCGCATCGCCACTATGTATGCCCGCAGTTCCATTAGTCCCCTCCGAATCTTCAGGGAGCTCCTGCTCAAGAAAAGGTAAGTGTATTGTGTTACGTTCAAGTAATGAGAATTTAATTCCTTGGGATTTCACCCACCAGACTTGTTCTCTGCTCCTTTCTTGTTTCCCAATCCTTCTCGAAGGTTCAGTATCCTGATAAAACTTTCGATTTGTGGCAGGCGTGTAGATTTATTTACATGTCTGTAGTGGTGTTTATTTTCCATTAGAACGAATACAGATGCTATACTATACGCATCGATAGAATGTACATAGAACAGGGATCTAGAAAGCTTTTTTTAAAAATCTGAACGCGGAAAAACAGGAAGCTTTTCCCTGCAGAACTTTCTCGTATGTAAACAAGCGAAACTTGAAGGTCTTTTCTGTGTATCAAGGCTACATATCTCACGTAATTTGAGATGTATGTTCAATTAGGAATATAAACAAATTTCCGCATAGAATGTTCTGGGTGCAGGACGTTTTTTCTCATGCTGTTACTTCCTCCTGTTCCGTAACCGAGGGCTTGAGGCGAAATACCTCTCGTGAATTGCTGGAGCACGTGATGATAGGAAAAGAAGCTGTTGTAAGCGAGGATTGTGCGGAAGTTCACATTGTACAAGATTCAACTGCTATTGTAGTAATCCAAGCTCTTTCATCCTACACGCTCTGATTCCTCTAGGGTATAAGAATCAGTTTCAACAAGCTATGTGAATAGAGATTCAGATTTTTTTGTAAAGGAATTTATTAGAGTGGGTAGTGCCGATGTCTACACGAGCGGATATTGTGAATTAGCTGAATAGCATTGTAATCAACGAATGCCGGATGCAACCGTTCGTCCTAAAAGAACATTATGATCTTTAGGTTGTCGACGAGACTCTTTCCTCCTACTCAATATTTCGATCAGATAAAATCTAAGAAAATCTGCATCCTTGAGTATTATCGCTTCGCAACAACATGGCAAGGTTTATATTGCGGTTTGCGAAGCATATTGTGGATGCTGTTTGAAGAGGATCAAAGTACAGGGGAGACGGGGAAGGATGTCCTCCACGTGTAGCATGAGACTACCTTAAGGATCGAAGATTTGTTCGATTGACATCAGCATCGATCATTATGTACTTTGGTGCGATCGGGCTATTTCTAGCAGAGTCCATTATGTTACACCACAACGAACTATTATTGAATTCCACGTGCGGTGCATTAGAATAGCGAAAAAATAATGTGAGCGACGTAGGCTGTTATATGGATGCCATTGCGGTTCCCAGAATTTCCCTTCCGTTTTTATAGTAATGGTAATCGAGTTGTCCTGTTGTGAATAGACAGCGGTATGTTATGAATGAGGTAGGTTGGAAATAAATTGAAATAGTCGTTCTAAATTATCTTTGGCTTAGCATTTCCTACCAGCACGTTATAAGTGCACATGGGAAATTCCATTGAAGAGACTCTGTTGTGTACACGTTGAGGCACCGCATTGAAAATTGCGACATTTAATTACTTCTACATGCGTCATAATATACAAGTGTATGCACAGCATTGAAGCACTCAAAAAATATCTTTGTGGGCGTTTAGTATGGACATCATTTCTTGTGTCACTCAAGTATAACTTGGATTTCCAGAAAATTGAAAAATCTCACAGGCTACTGGATACAGATCATTTGTATAACTTTTGTACCCCTCGTCTCATATCATGACGCCATCAGGTTATGGCAAGAACTCAGAATTTAGAGAATTTGAGTGCGATATTGGTACGCGATGCCAAAGTTTTATTAAAGGGCAAAGATATCATCACACCATATTATAGTTGACACGATTTTCATGAGGGTGTTCGCGTCAGGCAGTAAGAATAATAATGGGATGTATTCAAATTCCGTGAGGAAAGTGTAACTGATATTGATGTGCACTTCATGAATATGTCAGACAGTTGTAACTGTGGCTTTACGGTAAACTGTAATGACGCCATACAATGTACGTAGGTGTAGTGCTGTTAATTGAGCATTAGTGTGTCAAACGTAACCAAGGGAGTGCTTTAACTGGAATTTCTGTGTACTGAGGTGAGTTGCTGCGAAAACCGCTCAACGCTATATGCTTAGTCGAGCTATAAATGGTCTTCCTTTGGTATCCAAAATTCAATTCGTTGCTGATTTCTACAGTAAACTTTACTATAATATTCCTGGAATTCCATTTTAACCCACGCCGTGTCAAAGGCAACGCATTGGGAATCAAGATAAAGACCTCAAAAACTTTTGTTTTTCTCTATTTCAGGTACCGTCAATGGGGTTACAAGGAATAAGCGCTGCTGGAATGGAAGCCTACGCTCTCCTGACGTTCATACGTTGGAAATGACTGTTTACACAAAGAATGTTTACGCACCTCGTAATTCTCTAAATTTTAAGCATGTATAAACTTTAAAGGGGTCTATAGGAATAAATCCCCTCTGTAACCTGTCTTGCGTCAGTCGTCATACTTACTGAATGAGCTACGTAATTTCAATTGATGGATGAGCGGGACGTTCGTCTCTTTAGCGATTTCAACTGTACTAATGTAAACGAGGATTTTAAGGGACTTCAGGGTTAGTAGGTCACGCATTATTCTGTATGGAATTCAAGTTGGAAATTCTCTCCAGTTCCACTATACTTTAAAATGAGGACTAACATTATATTTTGTGTGCAGTTGAGAGATAAATTAAATGTGGAGTGATGAGATCCAGCCTTGTGTAAAAGTTTTCGTCAAGGTAACAGAGAAGCTGAGACTGTAAGATTGCAATGGTCATTTAATGGAAAGGAGTTGGTAAGTTGCTGTGTGACCCTTGGTAGTCGTGCTATTTATTCACATGCATCTGGCCTTCATTGTGAAGAATGCGTGAAAAGCCGCGTGAGGGAAGATATGCGAGATGCATGCATTGGTTATGTTGACACTCTGAGTGATCTGTAGGTAAGGATACGTAACGTGAAAGTGTAGAACATTCATTTGACAAACCCACGCATATTGCACACACAGAAGATTTTGCTGGAGGGAGCCTTACGAGAACGTTAAAATTTTCCTGAAGTTCAACCTGAATGAACAGAGGGATGTGGATTGTTTGGCAGCTGATCCGAGAAACTAGTTAGATTAATTCTATTCGCAATAGTATCAAGCTTGAGCACACGGCTTTTGTATATCAGTCACCTTGCCCTTGGTTATATGTTGGGTCACGTTGCATTTTCCAAACACAATGTGCTGCAAAGTTGACAAGCCACGACCTCATTTTCCTTCACGAACCGTAAGACTCGATCGGCCTGAGACATGTTCAAAAGGAGGATGTAGATGGAACTGTCGTAATTTCCTTCGCTATGTACACAAATTTAAACGAGCACACAAAATCAAACTCGCTACTAATGCCCTAAGAGAATATTGGAAGACACACGAATACGCATGGAGCTAATCTGTAGATTGAGCGGGCTTTCGTGGTATATTGGAGAAACCAATATCATAGTCACGTTACTCCCGACCTCAGTGACATGTGCGGCTCTCCAATTATTTGTTATTTTTCAATATATTCCGCAAATTTAAGGATTGTGTTTTCCATTCAGGATCGGATCTTCTTGTAGATAAAAATAGTTGAGATGATTCTTGAGAATAGGAAGAAAATAAGCTTCACAACACAAAAAACATGTGCTCCTTCAAGGTAACAAATTATAAGGCACAGCGAAATAATACCTTGGCTTCGGCAGCTACACGGGGAAAACCCTCACACTCTTAGTTCTTGCTTTCGTTGTTGCTCGAGTAATTCCTGGAATCAAGCGTCTTGTTTGAAACAATAATCTATGGCTCTTATTAGGCAAGATTGTCACCGCGATCATTCGAGAAAGTTAGGGTGTGAGGAAATAATCCATCAGAATAGTTTCACAACTTTAACAGGATTGGAGTATGTATGAAAAGTGTAGTCAGTTCGCAGTAGACTCATCGTGCTGAAATAAATAACTCTGGTCCATGTCTCACATGCTTCATTTTCACATCGTAACACGAATATGTTAGTATTAAAAATGATCGGAGACTTGGGGTAATTCGGGGGAAGTGATCTTGCTTTGTATGCGGAGTATTCCGAGCAAGATGCATCGTTACACCATTTTACAAATGAAATCTATAGGGATTTTCTATTCAAAATGTTACATTAAGCATGCAGGAGCAACGACCGCCAGTCCTTTCTTTGGCTAGGAAATCGTAGTCGATGTTATTTGCCATGCAGATATTCACACCAAGATATCTCCGCATTCACTTTCCCCAGAGATGATACATTTACCTGTGCATTTCTATAGGGTAATAGCTAGAAAGTCTACAAAAAAGCCCATTCTTTGGTCACCCCGGACACACCCTCGAAAGTTTTTCACTATTGACTCTTTGAAATCTACGCTGGTTTACTCAATTTCATCATTAACTGCATTTGCGGCTGTCATTCATTCCTTCGGTGCTTTTCATTCCGCAAGATCAAGTATTGCATGACGTTAGTTATGCAAAACAAGCAATTACTACAAACCCTCTTGTATTTACCCAACCACTGAGTGTGGTGTAGAATGGCCTTCAATTCTTCTCAGGTAACTTTCAGAGGAGAATTTCTGTGTGAGAGTGGTAGTTTATAGATGTGGGATGCTTAGAGCCGTTATGTGGTGGCCAGTCACTCTGTAACAAAATAAAACAAGGTCGTGAAAGTGCTAGCTGAGATTGGTTGAATCTTGATCCATTTGAAGTATGTTTGTACTGTGTAAGCCAGGATCAAGGAAATGGAATTAGTGGGCTTGCATATGCAGGATCAGGTTACCAACTCCAAGTTCATTCAAATGACAACACGTTATAAACTCAATCTAACAAAAATACGATCAATCTCTGTTGCCGACATTAACTTTTAATCAATGTTTCAATGTGAGACTCAAGGCCCTTCTTTCTCCTTCATGTACGCGCGATAACGATAGAGAATTTTATTTAGAATTTTCTAAAACTTACGGCATGCATTTTATAATGCACACCGAGTAGGACTATGAATCGGAATTAAAGTAGTAACGATGGCGATGAGGTTATTTACAGGAAGTCTGTTTGAAAATAATCATTGCATAGCGATGCAAGGAGGTAATTTAAGTTGTTACATAAACAGCTTTAACTTGAATACGAGGCTTTACAACAAGTACCATGTCCACTGTGAGCAATAGAATATCTACATGTTATATTGTGAATCCACAGAAGGATTCTATTCACGTTCTTTATAGTTCCCGTGTGGATAAGAGGATATCACTTCCAAGAAGATCTTGGTTGCTTCAGATAAACTTTTACTCAGAATTGGGATACATTATTGGATTCTGAGTTGGAGAAAGGAAAGGATTTTTACCTTGGCGCACACAAGATGTCTCTGGTGCTCCTGTTACTCGCATGAAACTTTCTCTCTGCAGTACATTCTCCCTCTCTCCTCTAGTCGTCGTAGCAGATGGATGGGAGTGAGTATTAAGGAGGCGGAAGAGACTGTAGGAAATTAGAGTTGGTTGTTATTATTATTATATTGTAATTATATGATGATGACGTACATTTGACTCACATAATGGAACTATTTCCAGTGGATACCTGTTGGAGTAACTTAGCCAGCCATTCATCACATTTAATATTGTAGTAATTAGATATGATGATGAATCTTACTTGTGGGCAGTAGTGTCCATTGTGATTCTGCATGGGTAATGTTATAGGAGAGAGAGGCTATATTCTACCCAATTAACATAGCTCTTCCCTGTAATCCTTTAAGGGTAATTTCATTATCAGGTTGTATGAAAATGATATTACTATATTATGATACTCCCACACCATACTGCCCCCTCCCAAATGTATAGACCTGTGAAATAATAGTAGTAATGGTTGAATCCATGTTTATGGAAACTATTTCTCATGTAATTTATGCTGTCTGTAACCATATAAATAATTGACATTAATTATCCACGTCAGAAATCCATGTTACCTGTATATTGTTTGTGACGCTGACGAAAAGTATTTGCGAACGATGAGCATTATATAAATGGGATATATTGTGAATGTATTAAGCGTGATGATTGATGATGGAGTGAGTTCTATTTTAAATTTCTGAACTTAATAAAATAATGATTTATGAACGATATATATATTGAAGGGATTTGGTGACGGTGTGTGCATTTATTTATTTCAAGAGGAAAGCATCCATTTACACAGAGTTTTACTTAACATCAAAATTACAACACATAAGAGGCTTTGACTACCGTGATCCCAAAGGTCTTGAGGTGCACTCACCCACTCAGCAAGAAGGATTAATAAGCTTGAGTTGGTAAGTAAGGCACATCACATTCGTGATTGATTCTTACGTACATCCGAAGTACCCGGTTCCCTGTGAGCATATAAAAACTTGATGCTGTACATATGTAAGTCAAGCTAGCGTGCAGTATAGCAGACAATGGAGAGACACTTTAGCAGACGATGTCGCCCCAATTGTGCAGGAAAAGTTGACTTGAATGGATGAGGAAAGATGAGGGTAAGCGAGGGCTATGCTGGCATATCTCAAGCACAGCTGGCAGCACACACGTCTTTGTTGGCGTCCGTTGTGCCAAAATCGTTCTCATTATATCCCAAAGATGAAGGCCATATTACTTTCTCGCTCCGTTGGCTATTCAGAACAGGCTATACATTTGAATATGGAAGCCTTCTGTACTATCCAGCAGCATGCTTTACATCTTATAATGCAATTTGGAGGCTAAAGTTGACGTCAAGCTGCTGAAGGGGACTATTGGACCTTGAAGTTTCCCCGGTATTCCAGGTATTCTCTATTGATTCGCTGCGAATTTAGATGTGATTCAGTTGTAGTGCAATTCAGACGAACAGCTATGAAGATATAGGGACTTGACGGGAAATCTATCGATGTCTGTTTTCATTTAGTGTGTCAAATAATTTAAAGCTCCCTACATTCCCTCTTTTTATTGCTGTGATATGGACAGGAAATTTTTTAATGGATTTTCTGTTTCGTTTCAACGCTCAAGCCATACCATTGTATCATCCTAGTTTTGTCGAACAACTGTGAATTTCTGTCAGATTATCATAACTTTCGACAGCAATGATCGGCAGTGAACATGAACCTTACATGAGTGTGCCAGCTCTTTCATCTTAGCTCATTCATTCTCAGGTAGCATGAGCAATCCGAGCCTTCGTTTTCAGCATTGAAATTAATGTGTCAAATGCACTTTTTTTCTCGGCGTACAAGTAATTCAAGGTGCAAATATTTCTGAGTTTTTCCGGTAGCAATATTTATTCTCAATAAACTTACATTTTTGGGTTCAAGTAACAATTACTTCAATGTCACATATTTGCCAACTTAAATTTAATGTAAATTCAACACAAAATTCAGTCTCATTTCTGCACGTAACATTTAAGGGTAGATTTCAATGCCAAAGTCAAACAATTTTATGGTTGTTATTACGATTCGACGGCCAATGTTAAAAATTTCATGAGCTCAAAGGTACTTACGTTTCCCTACCAAGTGACAAACTTCATTGTAAAATTCCATCGCCACAATTTATAAGCAATACAAAAATTCACTTGATCTTTGATCTGGATCAAATGATCATCGACTTTTATAAAATTGCCGTTTGCAATGAACCGATGAGGTTGCGAGCAAGTTCAAACTCGTGCTTACCTTACTCGTGCTAATCATTTCCTTGTACGAAGACATCATGCCAGCCTGTGGAAAACACTGCTTTAACTGTTACATACAATCCTAACTTTTCATGGCCTTCGTCAAGTCAAAATATCACAAGTTTCTCCAAGTTTGACATGTTGAAAAATTGGCCAGACCCCTGCGGTGATTGTGCCTATGACAGGGTGGCCAAGTTTAATCTAAGTAGATTAGCTGGCTGCGAAACGACCGAATGCACAAAGTCTAATGAACTTTTCATAACTATGACTCGAGAGAGCGTCTGATGGTTGTTATTAGCCGCGTTTATTATAAACGGCGACTCTTGAAACAACCCACTTCTGGTGTTCGTGTTGTTGAGGTGTTTACTTACTTACTAGTACGACGGCATAAGCGGTCTTCGGGAGTGGTTTTCGGGGATTTGAGCAACATCAATCTATAGCCAAGGATTCGGAGCAGTGTCCTCGTTTTGAGTCCGAAACTGTAGGTGGTTTCGTTTACGAGATACAAGTTTCCGGGTTTCTTACATTTCGGGAGTTTCTGCCGATTCAGTAAGAGATGAGGAATGTTTTTTTGTTGTTGCATTCTTTTGTAGTGGGGTTCTTCTTGCTGAGGGGAAATCGATGGGAGCAACCAATGGTCTGCGAGAAGTATAGAGTCTATAGTAATGCTCGCTAGGAGCTACCAATGGGCTGTGGGAAGATTAAAGATTGAGCCCGGCAAACGCATGCTGATCAACTAAGTGGAGTTTATGTACGAGAATGCTGACTCTCTCTTCCAAACAAGTGGCCTTGTACAATGGTAAGACTAATGTCTATTTGATCCAGTGGATTCGAACTCGAACCGTTTGAGCTGAAAATGTCCTCCGGGAAGGGATGAGGGTGATGAGTGGATTTAACAGGGGGTGTCTGAACGGGGTGACTGAGGGAGGTGACTAGCTCAACCCCATGGTACTTACACCACATCTCAAGTCACAACCAAACCTACACCTAACCTAACTATCCGCCCGATGGGGAACAGGAAAGTCGCGTTAGCTGACTATTCTCCAGTTGGCTAACGCGACTATCCAGCTCCCCATCGGGGGGATATTTAACTGTGAGTCCATTACACAATGCCTGTTTGCAGACCACGTTATCATCCAAATTTGTAAGGACGACTGACCATTGCAAAAATTAAGACATGAATGATTCAAGGTACGAATGATTTTATTGTCTACATGGAGTAGGACTCTCTGTGCAGAGACTTGAGACACACTTCAACGGCCCTTTAGATGCTCCACGAGGAAGTTGGTTTGAAGAAGAGCCTAGGAGGCTTTTAGTAAATAAGCATGTCTTTCATGTGTCATAAAGACTTCCAACCAAAGGACACACATCTGACATTGACATCTGATCTTCCAAAGCTCTTTATTTCAGTGCTCAATGGGAGCATTGAAATTATGGTAGCTCTATAGTAAAATGGCAATTGTGACTGAAATAAATAAGACGGTGTTGGCACGACCATGTCTTCTCTTCCTTTCGCACACGTGCAACGTAAACCTTTTTACCCTGCCATGAGAGTAGAAGTAAATTCAACGGAAAATCCAAATTGTGATGAAGATGGATGCTCCTGGCGTCGCAAAATTCCGCAGAAACCAGGATGTACATCTGGCAAATTATTACTCAAGTTAAAAGCAATCTGCTTAATGATGACAACAGTTGTTTCAACAAGCATTATACCAAAGAGCATTTCACGTTACAGTGCAGTGGCAGCCACAACAGAGAGACCTCCAGCTACAGTAACCTGCGGTACAGGAATGCCGGACAATGTAAGAGTACCATCTGGGACTATCTTCATATTCATCATCTTCATGCGACAGTCAAGAGTCATCCTCTCAAGCACCGCTTCCACTCCACGTCATGACAATATGATGGCCCACCTTGCAAAGCTCCTCTAGCTTACTTCGATTACATCCATTTTGTAAAAGCTGTCACGTCGGAACACACCTGAATTTGACAAATCTCTTCGTTCCCAATATCCCCCTTCCGAGAATACAATCCTTCTGGATAATAGGCCCAGAAACACTTGTGACGCATTGTCCATCTCACGATTGTTTTGCAAGAGAATAATAAACTTTGGCACAAACTTTCAGTAGCATGAAAGAGAAAGTGAGAGAAAGAGAGACAGCAGCGTAGCGTCTTAACTTTGTTATCAATAATCGAGCAAATAGAATTTCCTCCTAACTTTCCGTCCTCATTTGTATCAGCAGGCATTAAGATTATAGAAGGAAAGGAGCTGAATTTATTTTAACCAATTGCTTTGTTATTGATTTCGATAGCTCTGTCTCATCGGTATATAACTATCCGAAATAGCAATCTTGACAGACTTGGATGCTTATGTTTTATGTTCCACGTGCGAGCAAATTTGTCTACATGTAAACTTGTGGCAGTATGTCTGTTCTTCTTGTGCCGCCTAAATTTTTCCAGTTCTTTCTGTTCGTACTTACTTTCCTCCTCTGCAGTTAGCGTGTACGAAAGTGAAAGTAAAGGGGAGGTAGGCAGGAGCGAGCGCAGTGACTGTGGAAAATTAAAGATAGGAAATCTATTTCAAGGTTAATTCCTACAGTATACAGTTGGAAAGCAGGAGGACCGTCAAGGTTGAACTACCTTTCCTAAAGTTTCTCTACATCAGACGAACTTGAGTTGGACCACGTAGGAAACAATGAGCTGTAGCTGCTCACACATTATACAAACACACATACACACACTGCGTACACTACAGAAGATGTTGGGGCGCATGAATCCCAAGATTACATCGATTTTGATATCTGTATGTGTCTCGAACTGTTAGTACAGCAAGCATCGAAAAGTGCACGCACACTATGCACATATCCTGCTCAAGGTCCTTAGTGTAAAAGCATGACTAAAGTACCTCAAAGCGTAACTCACTGGACTTGTGGTGAGCTAGATTTTCCCATCGCAAAACACTATTGCAAAATATTTCAGTCTCTTCAAACATTCAATTGTAGTATTACATAGCGTAGAGCTTTTACTTCTCTATAACATTTTAGCAATGTTATGTCAGGATGATGATCATGTTGGCCCAGCATGTATAATTAGTAGGGTAAAATTAACTTAGTACATATTACATGCGTGTGTGTTTGCTGGCAAGGGAGAGTTCATAAAGTGTCGGACCGCACTACGTACGGTACGGATCCTTGTGCAAACACATGCAGTGACTATACATAGAGGAACCGGATCTGGGGATACAAGCCGAAATCAACAGGAGACCATTTGGTACATAGTGAGTGAGAGAACGAGCGCGTGTGTGTGACAGAGAGAGAGGAAAGCTTTATCCAAAGTGTTCTATCCCAAGTGGAAAGAAAGGCTGAGATCCAACGTTTAGACGCTATAGGAAGCAAAACGAAGAAGGAAGCGAGAGAGGAGACGGAATTCGTAGCTTATTGAATTCGTACTAGTGGCACAAGCGGGCTAGAGTTTTCGGCAACGGCGCAGCTATAGTAGCCTTTGCGAGTATCAGCTACAGATATAATTTCTCTTTGCGTATTGCATAGCTGGTTGTGTACGTGTAGAAAGAACTTGACGCATTATATCTTTCTCCTTTAAATGTTCTCGCATATGAGACTCTAGCTTGTGTCTGTGTATGCATTTTGCCAGCCAGGCTGCTGCCTGGAAATCAAAAACCAGTTAGAAGGCCAGACACGTTACGTCCTTCTTCCTTCACTCCACAGCTGAAACGAAGCTCTTGAAACAACAGAGTGTGAGAGTCTTGTGTTGGCAACAAGAGGACTGTGCTATTCGAGTCGCCGTGAAAACCATCCTCGTTGGATTACCACCGCAATTCCCAGCGTTTTCTCCGCAATTAGTCCCCATTTCATTGTTAATACTCCAGCTACTGTCATTGACATTGGCGTTGTCCACTGGTGTGTGTGCATATGCTTGCACTTTCACATGCGTTTTCTCATACGTGCGTTCTATCTGTTGTCTCTGCTCGATCTTAGTGCTGCACTCAACTCAGGATTACAGAATCATGCCAATTGATTCGCGAAAACTCATTTGACGTCTTGGGTTTGCTCTTAATGAGCTCAATTATCTGAATGACAGTCTTTACTGTCTGACCGGGCTGAGATTCACTACATTTCTGTCGTCAACAAGAGATTTTATTGAGAAAAATACAAACGCACAAAGAGGCATAGACACACATTTGTGTGTCTGTCTGTGAAAGGTGTCTGAAAAAATAAACCTGTATCAGAAAGGAGACGAAGAGCCCAACCAGGATCTTATTGAGGTAGGTTTCCCAATTTTTATCCAATAAATTTTTAACACGCTCACATACTGTTGAGTAGTAGTAGCTCCACGCCGTGTATATGAAAAACTCATTAAATTTCATAGGGGCAAACGCATGAATTCTCTTTCCCATGCATGATGACATTCGTACTACAGCAACCTCGAGAGCTTTGATCGGTAATTGCATAAACTTGCACACTACTAAGCAATCTATTATGATTATTACGGCCATCCGAATTAAGAACTTGCACAAGAGCATTTACTTTTTGATTGCCAGGAGAGGAAGGCTAAATTATTAGTTTTAGCCTCCCATATAATGTCCTCATCAATCCTTTGATCCTCTTGTGCTTTTGAAGGCATGGTCTGTGGTATGTTTATTTATTCTAAGTTTATTTCGTGGAAGTATTGAAGCAATATTGGCAGGTTTAGCCAATAGAAGATAAAAATTGCCAGTGTGTTGGTGTTCAGCGTCATTACTGCAGTCATACACTACCGCTGCCTATTTAACAATTAAAGGTGTGCTGTATTCTTACATCAGTACCAATTTTGGGGCTATGAACTGAGCTGTTTGGAAACTTTTGAGAGTCTCAACCATGACAATGGCAATAACTTTCATTTCCGATGGATTTTCAATTTGAATAAGGATTTCCGTTTAAATTGCACAAATTCCTAGAAATTTCAAATTATGTTTAGATCCTTTGAGATTTCTCAACACTGATTACAGTTTGAAGCACACATGGCTGCAAAAATCATCATGAACCACACACAAGCACGCTTAGCATTTACACGTACACACTTACTTAGGCAACACTATATGACTGGGAAAGGCCAATGTGATGTACACGATTTATTTATATCCTTCAATTTCTAAAATTAGATTAGATTCAATGCGGCCAGAAAGTAGAACTGAAGCAGGAAGAGGGTTCAGATTAATCTACACTCACACACACTAAAGCAAAGTTTAAAAAGTTATAGCTACAGGCTGGATTATTTGCATGACAAGTCCTACTTCATCTTTCCAATTCGTCGTCTTACGCAGATTTATTTTGTTGGCTTTTGTTTTAGGCAGAAAGCATGGGAATTTTGTGCAGATTATTGCATGTTGAAGGAGAATAATGGTGTGGTATATGAAAAAATATATGCGGACTACTCGGCTAAATTAATTTCCATTAGCCTTCATCTGCCTGCACGTTAGTGCACAGCAAGGTCTCCTGTGGATCATGACGTCATTAATTTTGTGATTGAAAGCTCAAGTTTTTAGCACGAACGTAATTCCATTGATCGCATCGACTACACTCAAGACATACGTACCCACGCTAACGAACCTTATAAATGCACATGCCCACGCTGGATGAGCCAGACTGGCAGACACTATACACTGGACGCCCCATTAAAACAAAACCAAAAGTCTAAAAAGGTTAATCTGAACGCCTAAAACACAAAGCTAAATCGAGAATATTCACTGTGAGACTAACTTAGTTACGAAGAGAGATCCGAATCTAGAGCTTTCATGCCTATTGCTCATAAATTAGAAGAGGATTTTCATTTCCGCTCCCGTGGCCAAACTATGTTTGTGTGAACACATTTAGACAGCAGTAGAAGTTATGCCTGAGTTTAGCCTTGAACAGACCACACGCACCTCCATGGCTTCATTAAATTACTACAGGGCCGAAGCAGGTAAAAGTGTGAACGAGCGTGATATGGATGATGATGAGGATTGAAGACATAGTAGTGATGTAAAGGTGAAGGTTTTTCCTCCTTAAAATGTGTTGCGTTTGTATAGAACAATAGAAAGGCACTCTGCATTCCTGTATTAGCTTGGAATAGACATAGAAGGGCTCTCTTAAGCCGTATGGTATTTATGGGATGAGTATGAGGAGAAGGTGACCTTGATAACTCCTTTTTTATTGCCTCAATCCTCTCTGCAGTAGAAAAACGCCTTCCGAACTCTTCTGACCCTGTCACTACTCAAACATTTTCTTAAAATCACCTGCCATACATGCACATACTCTGAGGGATACTTAAATGTTCTAGGCCTTGATACAGTTACTTTTGCGAGAGAGAAGGAAGAATACAGACTTTCATGGGAACGTGATTGTGGTACCAGCTGAATCGATCCAACGGATCGCACTGTAGCAACCATTTGGGAATAAGTTGGCTGTTTGGTAATTCAATCGAATAGAAGAAAGCTTGGTCTGTCGATTAATCATGGCTCCTCGGAGTGAGCATTTATGCGCCTTCATGTGAAGGGGGACAATTTTACAACACACTCCTTTTAATGACTTTTTCCATCATGGAATGTGTGAGGGAAAGGATCGAGTGTATCCATTAGCAATAGTGACTATCTTCGCTGAACTGAATACCCTTTAAAATATCGCCATAACATGGCGATTAACATGCAAGCCAATTCTTCTATCGACACTGAATTAATTAATAGCTGTACCATAAGATAACTGTAGGCCTAGAGCCTTGGGTTAGGACGATTAGTCCTGAATACAAAACGAATTATCACATCTTACGTGTACTACACAATGTTCCAACCAACACCATTAATTATTCCACAGTCCCTTTGTTGAGAACCCAAAGGACTCCGAATATTTACACCGGATGTACATATAGGACACTGTATATTTTGCCCTAGAGCATCACTACTGCTGGCTTCGCCATCCATCATTTGTTTGCCATCATGACGCCACATGCCTGTTTTATTTATATTAAATCTTGTCCCTGTCACTCCATCAGGAGCAGAGGGACATACGTACAGAGTACAATGTGGTAGTGGAAAATCCCTTTACTTTGTGTCAAGACCATGACGAGGATGAAGTAAAAGGCGAATGGAATGACGTCAGAAAGGAATAGTGCGGTGGTGCACTATAACAGTAACATAATCGTAATAATAATTGTCAACTCTCTGTCCTCCTCTTGGGATCCATAGAGCGGAGGTAATGGAGCCGTCCAGATTCTCTTATGAGAACCTTTATGGAGTGCTGAACCAAGTTGACATTGCAGATGGATTTTTGTTAGTCTCTCTCTGCCGGTATATATAGCTTCATTTACTTTCATGTTTGATCAAATTTACTTTTAATTGACTACACGTCCGCATTGGCAGTCGCAGGAAAGGGACCTTGTGCAAAAGGAGATGTGTGTGTTATTGAGTTGGGCTTTATTCCGAAGTATCCGTGGACAGGACAACTCTCATGCCTGCTGGGGTGCAGAGGACAGGAGAACAAACAGGATGGTAGTGAATGGAGACCCACTTTGTATGGCCAGTGACCAATGACGACAGCAATATACTTTTCACTACCAGCACACTCACTACATGTTCATACTTGATGGAAGCTACAGTCAGGATTCCTCGGCTGTTCACAAGCAGTAGTTTTGTGTGAAAAGCGAGCTGGAAAATTTAATACAAATTTTCTACTGAACCAATCCTTTTATCCCAGCCAAATCTTCTACTACACACAAGAACATACACACAGATCTCGTTGGGCACGCGGTGCAGAGAGCCTGCATGTATATAAAACTCTATTTGTCACATCATCATCGTCGTCGTTGGCGAAAATAGAAACGGCTGAACATTTTTACTTTGCTGTATATTCGCCCTCTCTCTCACTCAGTCAGCTCGTACACTGAAAACTTTCATGTCAGTTGAGATAAGTGCTGTGCATGTAAAACACATTCCGTCTTCCTTCAACTTTCGTAACGCTACATACCACCAGTCCCTTCTCAGAATTGACTGTCTGATTGAGATGGTCACTGGCTTCAAAGCAAAAGCTTTCAGTTTTACAGCAATGTCTGCTGTGGCTGTACCAGCTCCTCATAAACACCAGGCCTTTACTTTTCCTAACAGTTCATTCTAATAAGTTGCATTGGACTAACCTGTTTAGTTGACATCATTGATAAAAATAAACGCCTCTAACCAAGTGGCCGGGCCTTAGAAATACTACCTGGTTTTAGCACACTACAGGGAGAAAAGTTCACTATATGAAAGACTTGATTGGTTCACCACGGGCACATCGATAAACTCTCAAAGTTACCATAGACGAGGTCTGCACAAAGACTACCACATCTATTAATCAGAGAGAAGAAAAGAGGGCCACTACGTGCTATGAGTCTATGAGCAAAGAGGAGAAAGTCCAGAAGAAAGTTTGCCATGAAGATTAACACGTAACTAAATGGTGGCCGTGTCCTTTCCTTAAGACCGACAACAAGAGAGGCCGGATTATGCCCTTAGGGTGAATTGTATAAGAGAGGGAGGGAGTTGGAGAAAGAGGCGTTAATGTTTTAATGATGTACAAGGTCTAAAGGCCTTGCCATGGGTGTGGCATTATCATAATTTTGCTCACAATGCTCCAAGATCAAGGCCTTTCACCGACATTCAACTTTTGCCCTTTCATTCTATTACATCTTCACCGTATTTTCTCAAGAAAATATTTTGACTGTTTCACCAACTGCACGGTCGCTTGGTGGCATGAGCAAGAGGGCTTGCAGTCAAGAACTGACCGTATGTACATGATCTGTATGAAAGGGGGTATACTGTTTAGAATTCTTGACTTTCCGTTTACAAATGAACGAATAGAAATTCATAGAGTTGCTTCGTCTCATTTGTACGAGGGAAGCCGACACGACAGAAATGATAAATATAGTGCGGCCTTGTATGATTTAGTTACTATTTAATATAAAATGTATTCATTTAATAACGAATTTTAGGGTGTAGCTGGGTTGGAACATGAGATGCTTCGAATTGCCGCGTCGTTGGACTGCGTCAAATGTACTATTATTGTAACATGCTTACTTGCTTTGCATTGTGCATTAAAATCCAGCGGATATCTTTTCTCAAACTCAAGTACGTAAAATGACAAGAAGTGTGAGTACATTTCCAATTGGCACGTCCCACCAAACAGTGTCTGTTATTTAATGCATGCAAACTTGATAAAGTATTCTGAAGGGAAACGCAAGAGAGATAGGGAGAGAGGATAGAAAGTTGAATTTTATAGCGGAGAGGGACTTCTTTTAGAGGAGAGCTGGGTTGGTTGTGCCGGAATTTCATATCTTGTAGCTCAGTAGCAGCACGTAGTCATAATAATAAAAGGCTTGGCTGACTTTTCCCCCTCAGTAACAAAACGTCAAAGTTGAGTTTACACTGGCATTATTTTTCGCTTATAGCAGTATTCAAGCCACTTGTTTTCCTCTGTATATACAATGTCAACAAGCTACAATATTATTCACAGAACAAATAGTATATGTAGGGCCATTTGGCACAGAGATGACTATGGCCTTGCCAACGAATGAGTGCTGGTGGGCCCATTTGTCATCATGCAGGCTGACGCGGATGAAATGGACTCGGCTATATAAAATACACATGTGACTTGACTGTGTGGTGGCAGGCAGGCTGAGGAAAAATATGGAAAGCCTTCTTGCACGCACTCATACATAGAAGCCAATTCCTATGATTGCTCATACTTATATTTGAAAACACACGTTATGGCAACAGATGGAGAGAAGCATTCGGATATTTTTATGGAAAAGCTTCAGGTTCACGGTATGCCCTTGTCTTTGCAATGATTGAGCGAGGGAAACCTTTGTTTTATGTATGTTAACTTCGGATGCTCTTCAGATTAATGAGTATGAAAGTATGTTCTCCAGTGCGAATGGCATATGTGAAGAGCCCGACTATGCTATTTTTGGAAATTCTCAACAATTCTTTGCAAAACAGAGAAAGCTTTGAATGAAAACAGTTGGTCTTCAGTATAAAAATGCTGCAACTTTGTTAAGTTTATTGCACACATGGCTGCTTAAAAATATCCGACCATATGTAACTTTTCTCACAAAGCCTTCCCGCTTCTTAGACAGAGACAATAAGGCAGCTTGAATGGGTCTTGAATCCAAATTTTCAAACCTGAAAGTCAAAGCTCTCTGGAGTGGAGTATGTAGTCCCGACCAAGAGTCTTTGGAATTTTGTCATTACTCGCGAATGAGTCTTCACAATAATTTGACTAAATGCGAGTCATAAACAGTTAAGTACCAAAGTTACAGTATGCTTCAAAAATTGCGCTGTTCTCTTCTATAATTCAGTAACGAAGGGCAAATCAAATCTGAACTACCCACATTACAAAGACAGCGGCGAAAAAATCTTTGAGGTATACTTGAGGACCGTTGAATCTCGTCCAAGCAAGCGTGCTTCTTGAATCGGAAAGCTCAATTTAAAATATCTGAGGTAGACAATGAAGCGAAAGCGACCAGGGTCATACTAAAGTGCTCTCGACTGTCATGAGGAAAGATTTCCCTAATTGGATCGCTTCGCTAGAAACGTCTACCTCCGCTACAGACTGAACTTGAGGCATATTAGCGTGAATAAAATTCCCAGCACCGCCTTAGGACTTCACCACAGTTTTTGTCTCCGAAAATCTGCACATTGTTTCTGTCATTTGAGGCACAGCTATCGAAACGATGACTTCCTCGTAACCACCCCTGTTACGATTACAGAAATCAAGCAGTACGAGGTACCTTCATTAATGCAGGGTATGACAGTTTTTGGTAACCTTCTGCATGTTATAACGAGTCCATGTAGGTACGCAGATTCTTCCGTGCTTGTCTTTTGTTTTATCGTAAAGGGCTTCTCGGTGATCCGAGGACAAGCAACAGGGAAGTTGTCGGGAACTAAAGCAATGCACTCTGGAACGGCCGTAAATACCACAGGTGGTGGCAGCAACCTGTTTCCTATGTTGACTATCATTATCGTCGTGTATTACATAAAATAGTTGTCAATAATTATTCCCATTGCAGTAGAGCTTCGATGTAATGACCCATTTACCGCTCGCCGTCAGAAGTGAAATATTCCAGTTTGAGACAGCTCAAGTGTCAATATCATTTACCGTTTGTCTACATGCTTAAGGCTATCGTCCAGACTTTCTCGTCGCTTTCCTAATTCCCGTCAAAAGTACACAGGCATATGACGTGATTATGGTATAGTATATAAAATCAAACTAAATGATTTATGCTTGCCGGGATCTGGGAATTCATTGCTACTCCAATCTAACTCTAATAGCAACGCAAACTTGTTAAATTCACGCTCATAATCATGCTGCAAAATTACCAACTAATCTAAAGTTAATGTGCTGGATTATTACGGAAATAATGTCCGACGGCGGTCTACAGAATACACTATCTCGCCCTTTCTAACTCACTTATTTTATCCACTGCTCTCTCGTTCATTTTATCTGCTTCTCTCTCACAAGTTTTGTATCTTGACCTCTCTCAGCCACTTATTTCTCGACCTTAAACTCATGGCCTTGCACTTTCTATGGGGCTAAAAATCCTCCGGAAGTCCTTCGACATGGTTGCTCAGCATTCTCCAATGTTGAAGTGGTGAAATACATGCAAATTTTTAGTTCATTTGAATTGTGAACACACTAAAGTGTACAGAATTGATGGGATCAATCCTAATGCTACAAAGGTCGTTGAACGGAACAGCAAAGAACATTGGATGTAGATAGTATGGCACAGTAGTACTTGAACGTAATTGGAAGTTACTGTGGTAGGCCAGCGTTTTAACGTTGCAGACACACCTCAATGTAAATGCTCATAAGGTCAAAGGAAGGACGAAATGGTAATGGGATACTCCTTTGGTAAGCATAGCAAAGAATGTTAGAATGAGAGAGTAAATAGTGTGCTGACTATATAAATGATAGCACAATGCCTAACCTGCTCTTACATACTTAGCGGGTCTGGAGAAAATTTCCTTGGTTTTCTTGAGGTTTCATCATCATTATCATCAAAGTGCTGGAACTCACTCAAGAAAGGCGGTATAGGATTACCCTGCGCTCTTTTTGGCATAAAGATACATACAAACGAACAGATGATCATTACATGACCACGTGGCAACAGAGTGACTAAATTATTTCATGACACTTGGACTGCAAGAGTTACGGGAAGCGTTAAATGATGCATAAATTTTCGATGCATAAGTGACGGGGTGGAGATATTACAAACACTAGACACATATTACATATCCACAAAATTATAGTCATCTCTATAATCGATTTGCTATTTTAATTGGAACAGATGCGAAACGAAAACTTGGAGCTGGCTCAAAGTAGCGGAAGTGAATCCAGCCCAAGTTGGGCCTCAGCAACTCCGCGTCCCTCGGAGTTCACCTTCGACTTTTCCCAAGCTCGCACCATTGATGACCTCACTGACCAGTTTAAGGTAAGTTCGAAAACTAACATCCTGAGGGCATTTTGTTAAATGGATCATTTTCCTAATTGACGCCCGTCCAAATCATTATCATGACGGTGCGGTAAACAAGACAAATTGGGCAATAACAAGTCCTTATGTCGTTGTCGTTTACACAATTACTATCATTAAGGCTAACCAGCTATAGTGAAAATAGATTCGCTGTTATTGCTACAAGTTGCAAATTGCCTCTTGTCTTCGCCTGAGGAAAGTAGAGGAGAGGTGTAGTTGAGTTACGTTTTGGCTGTCTTCTATTATTCAACAAGTGCCTTCAAAGTTAATACTCCTACTCAAGCTTAGACACTTTTAGACCATTTGATGCAATCGAATATCATCACTTTCGTAAATTTCTGCTGTCTAGCCCGTCAAATCTTTCGTCCAAGCACAAAGATGTGCCGGATGAAGGTCCAGGTATTTCCTAAAGGAAAGTTTCTGACGGAGGAAACCAATAGAGAGGTTACCCAGATTATGAAAGGAGAACTCGAGTACCATACAGCACACATCTGTTACCACCACATACTTAATTTAAATTTAATTTTCAACTCGCTTGTGGCATTAGCTATAATTCGCATTAGTAAAGGCTCAAGGATTTCCGTATTTCGCACCTTATTAACCCTGTTAGAAGGCATGAAGATAAAGTAAAGTTCTATAGTGTAACAGTACAAGAATTGCACTCAAACTTGTCACCTGGACACGAGACGAAAAGCCCATAATCTTTACCACCCTCACACATGCAACCACCACAAGCGGCTTTTCTTACAGCCAAGTTCTAAATTTTAACTGAATGCGTGCATCTGGCATTGTAATAACAAAATAGTTGTCATGCCACTAAATCCCGACAAGTTGACATTCTCTACACAACCATGAAGAATAATGGCTTAATTAGTATTTTGAAAACATAAATAGATACATTAAAGCAACAAGCGATTCATGTGAGATTCTATAGTAAGACGCGCATTTTTGTGGGAATGTAATAGACATACTTTTGTCAAGAAGCCAATACAGCATTCACTCGATGCATGACTATGGAGAAAGGTAGGAATAAAAAAATCATCACAGCAATTTTCCATTTACAGACTACAGACACAATAATGGGCCCCAAGTTGCTCCAATATGAATGTTTTGTATGAATCTTGCAAGTCCGTGAAACGAATGGTGGGAGGAAATTGCCAAAAATATGGGTTTTATGAACTCAACGAGTTGGTATAGTGTAACAGGGATGTGAAGGCAATTTAGATTCATTCCGTTACAAGACGGTAGCAGTTCATACTCGTAACATCGCTATTCCTTCTCCGCTTCGACTTGAATATATTACTCAATTAGGACCTCGCATTTCAATGTCCTATATTGACCTAGTGAAGCATTCATTTCCGCCCAGTTATCAGTTTTCATGGTTACACGTAACTTTGAATAAAAGGCATAAGAGCTGCTGGTAATATTGCCTTCTTTCCACCTACAGCTAGCATGGCATCGTCGAGGTCATGAGAATTCGTCTTTCTCCTGCCTTGAACCTCTCAGTTTGTTAATTATGTCCATCCCATATACACGAATGCCTCATTTCACAGAGTTCTTTGAAACTATTCCCTCGTCTACGGGGAAAACAAAAGGGTCTTTGAAAGATGGATTTCCGATGTTTACTCTTAGTAATACTTCTAAATGTTCTTTTCGCTGTTTTTGAAGTTTGATCCAATATTAGTGTAGACTTCAAGCGATGTCAAATGGCACAGGGGTAGAACTTCTCATTCCTTGTATGGAACAAACAGATCCTGGTTGTCAACTTGAGGCTACAAAAATTCATGAGACAAGTTGTTGACAGTTCTGTAGAAAGCGCTAATAGTTTTGAGCGTGTAAGTACACAGCCATAGTAGTAGCCAGATTTTGCCGTAAAATATATTTAATTAAGATGACTGATCACACCCTCGTTAACTAGATTTCTTGAAGTCACGACTACGACTAATGGAGGGGCGTTTCAAGTAGTCTGTAGCGATTTCCTCGAAATCTCTGGATGTGATACACTCACATGCGCTCTTATGCTTCCTTGAAACCATTAGCCTGCTAATTGCAAACCTTCAATTTCGAGAGAAAGCTTCTTCGGAGAAGGTCTTGACATTTGTGTGAGCTTGATCACACTATTGTTGAATTGTCTCCTCACGTTTTCGACAATGTGTCCTCTTTCCATGTAATAAAGATCCAAACAGAGTCAGACTGAGAGTCAGGCTGCATTAATTATTACAGGCCATAATTTGTTGTATGCATAAAAAATCCACACCTGTGTTATTAGCAGCTTCTTTAATATTGTCCACAATCACAATCGGAGGCAAATCTTTGATTAGCTTCCTGTAAACTTTCATACCCAATTACTACCAAGCTGCCTTCACCTATTGGTGAGGTATCCATCCTTTGGTCTATAGTATCACTGGTATTTACACATTTTAACAATAGATTTAAATATAAGAATCTGATAAATGAGCACATGAAAGTACACGTGTGGGTATACTTTATGAGAAACTGTGAGCCAGGCCATGAAAAAGCTGCACTAAACGTGACGACTCCTTTGTCTTCCGGACAACGACAAAAGTTCTACAAGCTGTCATTCAAGATGAGATACACATTACTTAGGTCATGGAGATTACTTATGATAGCTGCATGCCTTCTCGTTTCATTCAAATACCCGGTAATATGTTTAATTTCAACGGCTCTTCATGCGATTTTATAAACGAAAAGTTGAGTTTCCATAGCAAAGTTATACATGTAAACGACGTTCAACTTTTCTCCGGTCGTGACGGCAAGATAAAAGTGAGTGGAAGTTGATGCATAATAAAAAGATAATACAACTAGCTTGCTGTATTTTTGCCCGTTCAGCAACTACCGACATGGTTTTGTGTGTGTCACAGAAGGTAAACTTCAAACGGTAGCTTCCGCTGGAAATTTGCACACAACTCTGTCATTCCTTTCAGCTTATACCATTTACGTCAACGACAGGAATATCTAAAACAAACTTAAATTTTGATGAGTTGCTATTTTCACTCGATGGAAGCATATATAAATCTTGATGTATACGGCAGTATATAACTGCTCCATTGAGACACTTCAAGGTAGGAAACTATAGAGAAACGGCGAATTACAAAAGCCGGTAGTTGTCGAGGCTGATCCTGTCTCTGCATCAGAGACGAGAACAAAGGCAAGAGTTGAGATGATGTTGAATCTAATGTATGCAAACTATGATAATAATTCAATGTTTGACTTATTCTTGAATCCTTGCAGGCTCTTCGTTCCAGCCGCAGCACCGAAGTTCTAAGTGAGCAAACGTCGGAAGAGAAGAGCACTCCGAGTTCGACGAGCACTCAGTTCCTGTATCCACATTCGTCGAAGAAGAGTCATCACTATGGGTCCGGAGAATTTCACAGCTGCGGCTCCGCAGGTAAATTGGATCTATATAAAGCTGGAGAGAAAGACGGATGTTATAGTACTGAGTTATTTTAAGTCCAACCAGCCATTTTACCTCCTTTCATACAAATTTATTCATCATTCATATATGCATGATTAATAGCTCCACTGCTTATACATTCGCACATATAATTCAATTTTCTTAGATACGACTTGATGCTGGCTTAGTGTGAAAGCGGGCTGGAGTACACGCACACACACATCGGTCTCTCGCAATTATAGCAGCCACTCCGGCGGAAAATTAAGCTTCACAAACTTTCTCGCTGGTTTGCTTGGGCCTTCTTAGGCTTCATGTCTCCGACCGTGTGAAAATCATGCTGTCACTATCATAACACCTTGATTCATAAGAGAACCATGAAAAGGAGCAATCAAAACAGAGACGGATAGAGTTATCGACTCTGGAACACACGCAGTCCTAATATAAAAGGATTCATTTAAGAGTCACCCAAGCGTAGTACGAAAGGCTTCCACTTGACTAAATTCAGTTTGTCAGTTGACCTCCATGTGCCTCTCATCGTTTCAATAGCATTATAAGTAAGGTGTCTCTTAAAAATGACCTTGCTGTACTTAGCGTGCTGCTCGAATACATACGAAAATACATGCAGATGCATCATCGTGGGCATATTTAGTCTGACAAACTAGAAAGAAAGTTCTAAAGTTAGCTTATATTTACTCACCATTAGGCACAGATAAGATGTGAAGGAAAAAGTACCAGATTATTGACAAAGAGAGTTCCGGGTCGTTAGTAGCACGTGCCCGAAGCTTATTGTTGTACAATTTTTACACAAAAACAGTCACTTGAAACCAGAAAATACTGGTTGTATGAAACATTCCGCCTACCATTGAAAAACTTAGATACTTTGACGACGCACACACTAGCCACTCAGGTTCTTTCAGCTGTCAGTCTTTCTCGGTTGGTCGACGTGGAAAATATTTTTGTCGAACCCACCCTTGGGATTACTGAATTTGACGTACATGCAATTTTTTTGGCATCACAGAAACCGCATACACATCTACTTGAGGCATGGAACCGCATTTCTTCTAGAAAGTTCAGACAGCCGTCATTTTCATCCCTCACTCACAACTCTCAACAAGCCTTCGTTTAAATCAAAATCTTAAATCATGCTCAATTCATCTCCACCTTTGAAATCGATCAATCACCTCCGAAGTACTAACGACATGTCGACCAAACGAAACAGCTCCCATCATTCTCCACATTAGACACATTGCGTCAATGATCTTGAGAGCAAACCTCTTTAAGGAGGCGTGCGCATTACAAATTTACTGCTAAGTATGTCTCGTGATTACAGCACAGGGCTGACTGTTTTAATCTAAACTACAATGAGACCATGAAGTCTTCTTATATCACAAGCCATCTCAAGTAATTACTATACTGCTACGTTAACGTCCTTTCGTACTGCTCCATTACTCATTATGCCTGCAGACAAACAATATATTAGTACAATGATGGTGATGGTACATATTTTTCTACTTCAAGCTCGGCTAACATCATTGTCAAAGCGCTGAGCAGATCCTGATCAGTGATTGCATTTACCCTTTAAGACATTCAAACTTAACACTTCAACTCTACTACGGCAGAGTTTGGAGGATGGACTTTTTACGAGAGCGTAAGGCAAATGAAGTGTACAGTAAGCAAACGTCACATACGTGTACTGGGAAATGACCTTACGGCCTCTTGAGTGTCTGTTTCACAACCTTTAAGTGGCATCTATGGCTTTTACAATATCCAAGTGTAATTGGATGATGCTTGAGTGCATTGATAGCTTTGATCATGGCCCACGTAACTAATTGCCTACCAGGCATTGGAATGGAAGTCAGCATCGAATCGCTTGAATTCGTCTCCTATACAGAAGGCAGAAGTGAAAAAAAACAACACAGAATGCTTGGAATTTCTCCTGTTCGATCTTTCCATTGGAAGCCAGACTTCTGTAAAATTGAAATTGCAAAAAATGCATGGAATAAGATTGTCTGCAGCTAGAAACTGTTGAATACGAGTTGCAAATCAATACTGATGTAGATGGCAAGCTGTGCGGCATAAAGATGGCGTAGGTATATGGTAAAGCTATTTTATTGCCAGGACGTAGTGGTAGTTGGTAGTATGATTGTATCGTAAACACCACACAAGTGAGCTGAATAAAAAACTGAAAAACACTGAAAAGAGATTCCACGAGCTCTTAAAAATTTAGAATGTTTAGTAGAAATCACATCACACAATTTCTTGTGCAACGTTTCGGCCTACAGCCTTTCTCAAGCACGGATGGTCGAGTGATGATTTCCTCGCGCAAATTTGTAGAGATTTTCACCGCGTAGAGGTCAAGGAGAGGTTGAGGTTGGGAGGAAGGAGATGATTGGCTGCTACGTAACAGCCGGTGTAGTGGTAGTATGATCACAATTGAAGAGGGGAGCAATCTCATTAAGAACTTGAGCAATGCACAATGCCGGCATGTAATGAAAGCATGCAATTGGGCTAGTAAATGGAGTTCATGTGTCCTTGAGGGAGGTTGAAGACATTTTTGATCGATCAAACACATGAACTCTGATCACATTGACTTTGCACATCGCCTTTCTCTTGAATTACATAATACCCTTGAAAAAGATTTTCCATTTTCCCTATTTAGTGACATTGCCAACTGGAGGGGCATGAACATTACATCATAAGCGGAGCCTTTGTTTCATTTGAAGTCTCTGTGCATGTACAAAGAATGATAAAATGTCTGTGTATTATTTGCAGAGGAGCCCAAGCCGTCGAAGAGTGAGTCGAAAATTGCGAAATTTCTCCGACGGACTCAGAGCGCAAATGAAGACCACTGCTGCTCATCAACCACAACTTCTATGAATGTAAGCCATTCCTTTGTTTTTCCTCTTCCACTTGCATGCGTGTTGGGAAGACAAGAGAGACTTCTCTGACGGCAGCCTTGAGAATTCGATCAAGCTTCCATCATCATTCAACTTCTACAGTCCGTTGGGAGTCATTAGGAGGAACCGCCGAAAGGTCAGAGTGCTAGACTAAATGTCGGACACTCCATGGGAGACATGCACGAGCCATAAAATTTATGCAAAGAGTTGGAAAAAAATCCTCATGTAGCAAATTGGTTGCTTGCTATCAAACGACGCTCACTCAGTAGTTAGTACTTGGCGGCTGCTGTGTGATACCGGAGACGAGGCTTTGGCAAATGCAAATTTCCCTTGTACATAATGAGATAAACACGGAACAACAGCAAGTTACTAAACCACTTGCTTGATTCCTTGTGGGAATAGGGAACGGTATAAAATGTTCACTTACAGGGAGATGAATTGGATAGGCGTTACTCTTGCACGTCCATGTTGGATACAAGCTAAGTGTCCAGGCTGGTGATTTAGGGACAGGGCATAAAAGCAAGGAATATGTGCAGTAAAACTTTAGTGAGAATTTAGAAAAACAAATTACTTTCTATAAATATAAATGCAAAATGCAACAATGCAAAATTGGCTTCTTGCAACTCAAACTTGAATTCATAGGCTACTAGATGTACTACTACTTGTACAAATCGATGTTCCTTTTATTTACAGAAAAATCGCACTCTTAAAAATAGCTGTACTTGTACTATGGTGACTTAAAAAGTTAAATTGATCATGGAAGAATTTTGAATTTATAATGATTGACACTATCATCAAAGTCACCGAAATCAATGCTACAATTAACTTAACGAAGTTTCAAAAGTACTCGGTATGCTGCTGACTTTAACTAACACAGCTTGAGCTTTCAAGTTTAAGTTTTGAAAAAAAATTGGCACATTCAGTAATTATCTGCATCGTCCTCATCAAGATCGCCCATGCCAGAACCGCCCTCTGATTCTTCTGATAGACTAGACCACATATTTTCGTCGTTGTCTTCATCAGAGTCATCTCCTTCAACACGTTCTAGTAGGTTCCGAGACATTCCAAACTGCAGCAATTGCCTCATAGGGTTTGATGTTGAGCCTAAATTATTTTAAGTTGCAATTAAAATCCAACTTTTATACCATAAAGCAGAATGTCGTTGCATAAGTCTTGTTCTACATACCTTGTAGACTTCTCGCAGCTTGATCCAATCTATTCGTTAAACTAGGATTCCCGGAAGCTGCCATGAGGAATATGTGTTCACCGTGCACATTTTTCTCGGTACAACAACTCTTACAGAGATAATAATTTTGGCACTCAGTGCATTTGAAGCGGGCTCCATCAATCGGAATATCACAAGCCTTGCAAGCAATGCTAGAGGAGTAGCTTCCTCCTTGAGCTCCTGAAGCGGAAGGGCGATTAATTTCGTAAGGACGACTAATTACTGGAGTGGTAGTTTTCTCAGGTTGTTGTCCTACAGGCTCATCAGGAGCTATTCGCACCTTCAGGGTCCAATTTGTAAGCCCTGTATTTCGAAAACCCAACACATTAGCTACTGCATCTCTGATTACGGTTATGTTACGTACCGACGAGTCGTTGACTAGGAATGCTGAAGACATTTTTGTCATTGAAGCCAGTTTTAATATCAGTAATTGGTCCTTTCCAAGTCAGCACAGCTGCCTATAAATATCAAAAACAATAATAACTCAATGTACATATTCAGAACGCGCGTTGCGAGAATCCACTTCAACTCACTTTCAGATCATCAGTTGAGAACACGATAGATGCTCGTAGGTCCTTAACCTTCTCGACATCTCCAAGAGCAGAAACATTCCAAGATATTGTTCCAGCCATGAGCTTAGTTCTGACAAAATACGTCGTGTCTCCGACTACGATATAAATCGGTCTCCACTCTACTTTACCCTCTTCTATTTCACTGGGTTCCGCACCCAACTGTTGAATTTCCACCACATCCCTCGGACTAATAAATTCTCCGGAAAGATTGTGGACTGTCATCATATGAATAAATAACTCATCTGCTTTAGGCAGGTCATTGCACCCCCGAAAGCCTAAGTACCGGCAGAAATTGACGGCCCTGGAAACCCAATCCAACACAAACTATAAGTAACCAATGAAACCTATTTCAATTACTTCTAATAAAAATGACTCACATGAATACACATTGCTTCGTATGCTCTTCCATATCTTTGTAATTGAGAATTTCCTTGCAGCCACGGCTGGTATTCATACAAGGGTATTTCTCGGCGGCAGCAATCTCTTCAACTTCCAGGTTCCGAATCATCCTCCGTGGTAATTTGTCCCGACAAATGGCACAATTTTTAAGTTGTGGCATGCATTTGTTGCACATCAAATGACCATTGCGGCACTGATATATTGGAGGCAGCATGAATTCATAGCAGACCGGGCATTCGTATTTACGACCACCACTGCTACTTCCAGCTTCCTCAGACATTTTCTTGGTCACAATAATCAATTCCAACAGAACAGTTACAGTTGGATACAGCCCACGCCGGAGCCGGAGTGTATATGTTCTAAATAATTGTAGCTGTTGGGATTGACAAGGAAAATAGAACTTTTATTTGAATAGTAATGAACCTCTTCAAAAGCTCCCTCACTAATAATGTATGAGGACAGGGAAGTGAAAATTAAAATTATTTAAGAGCGTGCACGTTCACGTCAACTCCCCGGCAAATTGTCGCCGTCACGAGCTTCCATCATCGCTGAAGTGCCATCGTTGCCTTCAGTGCAGCAGCAGCATCAGCATTCAGCATTTCTCAAGACACACAACACAACACACAGCAGGATTTTTTCCCGCATTCATTGAACGTGAAGAGAGTGAAGACGAACAACGAACGAACAAACAAAAGCCGAATGCTCCCGCATCTAATCATTTGAAATGGGAGTGAAGCAAGCATTCCCCTTCATTACTTTACATGTCAACACAAACACACTGAAGACAGTTCTATATTTGACGTTACGATGACAACATGTTGATTGCTGGGCTGTCTCATTGACCTTGTAGCCAACAAATTAGTCCAAAAATATAACATATGGACGGTATACAAAGAACGTTGAGCGTGAATGGACCTTGAACTTATAGCTGGATATGAAGGTCGTTCATTCACTCAAATAGATCCCCAAACCCAAACTATGCAAAAAGTTGGCGAGTGACGTGAATTAACATCTGACAATGACCACTACGATGGGGTAAGGCAAGACTGTAACGAGTCTAGCGAGAGCTAGCGTTTATAAGATATCTTTACACAGCTGTGGTTTCAGGTGTGGTACCCAAGCTGAAAAAGTTGACATGTCTGTCTGATATCATAACTGTATGCTAGTTGTTAAGTAGATGTGAGTAAAATACTCTGAAAAGTACCCCTGCTGTGTCACTGAGTCAGATTTTAATTAAAAAGGTGAATCATATACCT
The DNA here is from genome assembly GCA_034698825.1 of Deuterosminthurus bicinctus. Taxonomy (NCBI): domain Eukaryota; kingdom Metazoa; phylum Arthropoda; class Collembola; order Symphypleona; family Bourletiellidae; genus Deuterosminthurus; species Deuterosminthurus bicinctus. Next base: position 2,656 of record JAQIWI010000105.1, on the reverse strand, counting down.
GGAGAAGGGTATGCTTGGAAGGTTACCATAAACGTGGTGGGCAAATTAAAAGTGTTGGGGCTCAGTGGATTCATGCGGGCATCCGGGTGATCAACGTGACGGTCGTGCACGGATTGATATAACCAACGCAGTATCCCGTATTGTGTTTCTTGATGTGTCTAAACCGAAGAGTAAGTGGCGTAGTAACATTAACAATGTATGACGAGTCGAAAGTTATTAGCCTCAGGTGTAAGGTGTACGTGCAAGGCCAGGATCCCCGTGCTATTGTCACTGAAAAGTCCATGTAGAGGTTTATTCGGCCACGATTGCGGAATTGTGGGTTTGAACGAGAATTATTGCGTTACTATCCACCTGTACATGGATGGCATGTGTAAGTGACATCATAGTGAGTCCTCATTATAGAATTCAATTGGCTTCCGAATATTATTTTCCAGGTTGTTTAAAGAGCTCTTAGGCATATCAGCTCTTACCCGAAGGGTATCATTTCTGAGAGTGTGCTGCCTCGTGTCTCGTGTCTCTATATTTTTAGGCATATGAAATAAATTTTTCAAATCCGACGCGGCAGCATATTTGTTACAGTTGAACTCATGATTAATTAATCAGAAAATTTTCACAACGTAACTCGTGTCCCTGGAAGTTACACAAGGTAGCAGTATTATGATTTGTTGAAATTCTGAATATAATGTTGAAAGAAGCCGGGTAAGGTAAACGAGCATGGTGAATAAAATGGTGTTCATTAAAATTCAGGAAGATATTTAGTTGGGTTATTTCATTTTGTGATAGTGTCCAAGTCGCACAAATCCGAAAAATATGTTTTTATCCGACTTCCTGAGAGGCCTTGAAACTGTTGATCAGTCTCGTAACAGCTCCTTAATTTGCTAAGAGTTGTATTAGCCTGCAGGGGATTAACGTCGGTTGTTTTCATGTAATTGAATTACTCGGAGCGTACTATCCTTACGTGAGCTTATGCCTCTGGTCAATTCTTCTTCGAACACTTTTGTTGCGTGAGTTACGCAGTACTGGTTAATTCCTCCATGAGGGCTTTTGTTGCTGTGAGAAAGTATTGTGCAAACTTTGCAGCAAATAGGGGTTAGAAAGTTGGAAGCATTCCCAAATGTCGTATTTAGAACAATGATATTCATCTTGTTTAAGGTTTCGGATGTCGGTGGTCAGTCAGATGTCGGCTTACTGTCGTTAGTTATGAGGCTATGGTGTTATCTTACGTGTAAGTGAGCCTTGAAGATTAGCTTCGTTTTATAGACATTACTCACCGCCGAATGTTACCTTTCACATGCAATGGGGCTTAATGATTCATTTCGAGAATCGCGAGTTAGATCTAAGCTCCGTGAACACGGTTTATTGCAAAACTCAAACCTTTGATTCAATGGAAAGTTTTTTGCAAGGCGATTGATTTGAGTTCAGGTAAAAGGAAAAGCAAGGTGCAATATATCTACAAGAGGTTCCGTTTTACATACAGCAACTGTTTGATATGAATTGATATCAACTTTTAAAAATAGAACAAAAGAACTACTATTACCAGAGAATTGACTGTCTAATAAAATTGGATCCTCGCTCGTTGTACTAGTTCAGCACTTGAGTTTTTTTTAGAATAATCTGAGCATGACATAGGAGGAAAGGAAGCTTAGAGTGTACACTTCTCAACTTTCTCCACTGAGTTTTCATTTCGCCTATGTAAACGAATAAAGAAATCTGCAGAGCTAGAGCTCACTCACTTTCCTCCGCTTCATTTTTCCCTTATCACCCGACCGACATTGGATGGCTATTTTTAGAACAAGTCAAAATCTTTTCTCTACTCTGGAAAGGCATGTGCGTATGTAAAACTTGTGTTTTCTTCTATTATGAAACGAATCGCGTGTGAAAGTACACAAAAAGAAGCTAAGCTTGGTATTCTGTAGGACCCCAGAATGGTGTTTGTGCTTTTCTGCGAAAGGGCACGTGGAGTTTACTCTATATTCTCAATTAGGATTTAATGCCCTCGACATTGCCTGTGTCTTCTTTCATGACGTCAAAACTTCATGTTCATGGAAGAATACGTGTATCCGGTTGCTTCAAGTCCCATGCACTTATTGCTCACATGGGTTTGCAATGTGTTGCACATGTGGGATCTTTACACTACTGTAATAGCACCAATAAATCTTCTACAGTATTTGTTTGAGCGACACACAGCCTGTGGCCCTCTCGAATGTGTCAGTGTACACACGCTGGCTATTTCAGGGGGCTTTTATGCCTGTGTATCGTAGCCATGTGTCAACCTCTTTTGAACCTTGGAAATTCGGTTAGTGGGAGAAGGTTCATCAAGAGTATTGCGAATTTCTCTGCTCCATTGTTTGCATTTCGTGTTTACAAAGGAAGAAGAATTGAGTCAGAAATACATGCAAGGAGCAGCGGCGGGGTATTCAGGTTTCCTCTCTTGTCAGTCTCATTACACAACAAAGGACCGATCAGTATGACAGCCACATGGGTGGTTAATGTTCATTTGCCAACCCTTTCATGCTCCGTAGTCGCATCTTTCTATTCTCATCATCTCATTTACTAACTATTTTTGGAATAATAGATACAGTAATTCGTAACGTTTGTGAAGACGAGCATCATCATCAAACTCATTCATTAATCTCGATCCTGCAGCTCTTTTCAC